>JARJDZ010007749.1:0-38698 GCA_030264555.1 Aleochara sp. GC000083
AATTTCAGGGAGTTTCAGGAAATTTCAGGGAGTTTCAGGAAATTTCAGGGAGTTTCAGGAAATTTCAGGGAGTTTCAGGAAATTTCAGGGAGTTTCAGGAAATTTCAGGGAGTTTCAAGAAATTTCAGGAAGTTTCAGGAAATTTCAGGGAGTTTCAGGAAAGTTCAGGGATTTTCTGAAAATTTCAGGATATTTCAGAGAATTTCAGGGAATTTCAGAAACTTACAAGTCTTTTACTTTTTTAAATTTCACTTTTCAATTTCCAATTATCTGGTAAATTTCTGGTAAGATGATTGGAACTTTCTAGAATATCTAATTTTTATTATGTTTGGTCTTGAACTATACTTGCAAAAATAAGAATTGCGTCTCAATTTTATATAAGTATCAATAAATAATAATGGCAATCACAAAACTTTCCATTATAACTTCATAATTTGTTACAACTACAATTCTAATAAGAAAAAAATATTATTGCATCAATTTTAAAAATTAAAGGTGTATAAAAATAGTTTCAAAGCAAAAAAACAATGAAGAACATTTGAATGACCGAATTTTGGGGATTTCCGTTTCCGGAAACCACTGACCATCACAATGACCACATTAATTACCTACAATCACGTCATCTAACTTTACCATTTCATAGGAACAAGTTTCTATGAAACTAGTAGTAATTTTTTGAAACAAAAAAATCACATAACATTAATTACAGCAAGTAACAAATTACGGTTTCCTGTAAAATGTGTCCATTGGGTTGGAATGCCCATAAATCTCACTTGTCGAGCTGATTCCACGTGATGACTCCATCAGGATCATACTTTATTCATGCGATTGCAGATGACTCCGTATCAGCAAGTTCAGCATGGGCTTGGGATTAACTGATCGAGATGAAACTGGTCCACCTACGTATCAGACATTAGCTGGCTGACATCAGGTCTAAAATGGTCGCCTCGATTCGCATAATGCATTCGCGACAATGCAATCAACTCGCGACTGGGGCCGAGGAGGAAGACTTGCAGAGTTGGTTATTGCTTGTTGAATATTTCATCAGCAACACATATGTTTATGGCCGGTCAGCTTCCCATACGCTCAAGTCATAATTTATGGACGCAGGCCGGCTTCATAACTGTAATAGATGAGATAATGAGTTGCGTGAGTCGGTGCTATCATGCATGTTGCACTGTTTTTGCGGTAATGAAGACGCATTTGTCATTGTTAGGTCTTCATTAGTTGGAACAGCTGAAGCCAATTTCTAATTTCCAATGGAAAATTGTAAGACTTTTTTCTGGACCTTCGAAGCTTAAAGCTCAAAACTTAAGCTTCTAAAAATCCTCAAAAAAATTGTGTGAGAACTTTAAGGATACTCAGAGTAAGCTCAGAGATGGCAAATTTGAGATTCTGGAAATTTTGGGGAGTTTCCGAAAATTTTCAATTATGTCCCAAAATTAGTAATGTGTCTCCGAAAATTTCTAAAAGGTAGTAATATTAGTAAAGGTTTGAGGAAATGTTATCAAAACTCTATAAAGATCTTCGAAAACTTTCAAAAAGTTTTACACATTACTAACCATAAGATCTATATTTCTGAAAACTCAGAATCTTAAAAAAGGCGGCGAAACTTTCAAAAATTCTGCTTGAGATCTTATATATTCTGAATATACCCAGAAGGGGAAGTCTAAGAAAATTTTCAAATAATATCAAAAAAGTAGCAAAACATTTCTGCAGATTCCAGAAAGTTACAAGATTAGTATAGATTTAGGATACTATCATCAAATGTCAGCAGAAATCTTTGAAAAGTATTACAAATATTCAGAAATACTTAAAACTATTTCAAAATCTGCTTGAGGTCTTCATGAATTCTCAGAATACACTCAACGAAATACTACTGCAAAAATACTACAAAAATTTCCAAAAATCATCAGGCTTCAGACAAATATTTAACAACAATTAGAAAACTACAAAAATTAATAATAATTTCTGGAAAAAATTTGTAAATAGTTGCAAGATTTTAAAAACCATCAGGAAGTCTCAGAAAATATCAACCTTAAATTAAAATCATCAAAGTCCAAAAATTTTCGAATTATGTCTTTAAAATAAATGGGACCATTTAAAACTTTTCAAAAAAAAGTTGTAACATTTTCAAAACTCTCCAGAAATATCTTAGCAAAACCTTAAAAGATCTGCAAAAAAATCAGCAGAGTTCCAAGAAGTTTAAATCATGTTCATAAAAGCAACAGCATTATTAAAAATTTTTCAAAATACTGTAACATCTTCAAAATTCTTCAGAAATTTCTACAAACTGTATAATATTAACAAAATTCATCATGCACCTCCAAAAATCTTAAGAAACTTTTGGGAAACTATAAATTTAAGATTTTCAAGAACACTCAGAGCATACAGATTTTGGGGAGTCTACAAAAAATTTCAAAAACATCTCAAATATTATTACATCAAAAGCTCAAGTAATCTCCAAAATCATCAGTACTTCAGAAAAGTCTTTAAAAATCTCTAGAAAAGTACAAAAGTTAATCGGAATTTTTAAATGCTTCCAAGAAATTTGTAAATAACTGGAAAACTTTCAGAACGGAAATAAAACTTTCAGAAAGGAAATATTAGAAAACTTTAAATTTTTAAAAAGCTGGAATATTTTCAAAACCAGAAATCTTTTTTAAAAATCTGCAGAAATCTTCAACAGACTCCAAAGAATTTTAAAATATGACCATAAAATCAACAGCACCTTTTAAAACTTTTCAAAGAATTGAATTATTTTTAAAACTCTTCAAAAACTTCACAAACTCACCAAAATTCATCATGAACCTTCAAAAATCTGAAGCGAAGTTTAAAAAACTATAAAGTTAAGATTTTCAAGAAAAGATTATAACGAGTCTACAAAAATTTTCAAAAAACATCACAAAGGTCATCAAGTTTTCAAGTAATCTTCAAAAATGATCAGTACTTCAGATTTGTATTTAAAAATCTTTAGAAAACTTCAAAAGTTAATCACAATTTTTAGATGCCTTCAAGAAATTTATAAATAACTGCAAAATTTTTGGAACCATCTCAAAAAAATTTTAAAATTCCCACAAATCTTCAAGAAAGTCCAAAGATTTTCAAAACATGTTCATAAAATCAGTAACACCTTTTAAAACTTTTCAAAAAGCTCTGATATCTTCAAAACTTCAAATCTCCAGAAATAATCTTCGAAAATTTGAAGCTAGCTTTAAAAAACTTCAAAAATCTGTGAGAATTTCTAGATTCCTTCATGAAATTTGTAAATAACAGCTAAATCTTTAGAATCATCAGGATATCTAAAAAAAAAATTAAAATTTCTATAAATCTTCACCAGATTTCAAAGATTTTTAAAATATGACCATAAAAACAACAGCAACGAATAAAACTTTTGAAAAAGTTGATATATCTTCATGACTTTACAAAAATAACCACAAATCACATAAAATTACCCAAATTCCTCCAAACCTTCAAAAATTTTGACTTTTCAGATACCAGAAATAATTTCAACCTGTAGTTTCACTAATGTCAACTCCAATTTTTTTATAATAATACCCCAACAATAATTATTTGAAAATGATAGTTTAATTATTTGCCTTCTGGAACTTCCTGGAAGGATAAAATCGAACCAATTCCATCCTTGGATCTTCCTGGTGATATCCCCATAATTGATGTCACCTATTCCCGCATAAACAACTCCGATAACTATGACAACTCCAATAAATCCCACAAACTATATCAGACCCGATGCGTGATACGATGATAATGATGATGGATCCATCGTGCCATTTAAATTGTTGCAATCGTCAATCCCCACTCCGTTCGGTTGCAGAAATTCTCCCGCTCGAGCAACAACAACAACACGTTCGGACGGTTCGCAATCGCAATCGAAACGCGATCGAGTGCACAACAGTCGGACGAAAGAGTTAGTCGCGGTAGTGGGTCTTCTTCGATCCGTCTAGTTTTAGTTGTTAGTGCGCGACGGGAATCTTCAGTGCTCGACGAAGCTTTGTGACCTATTGTTTTCTGCGTGATTAACAGGTAAGTTTCTAGTTTTTCTTAATTAATTTGAACGTTGAGTCCTGGTTACATTGGATCAATGATTGTGGAGATTAATAAGGACGAATAAATCAACAAAACGACAGACGTAAATAATGGAGTAATTGTTGGCTGGGATAATATTTGATCGTACAAATGTTGTTGAAATAATTATACGATGTGTTCGTTTGGTTAGGGAATCTCGGAGTGTCTTTTTGCAAATATTTACTTTCACTAGTCAGGTAGTAAACGTCTTTTATTGTCGGCGTTATCAATTTAGGTCAGTTTGTCTTTATTTTTATCCTGCGAGGATTTATTTCGGTTTCTTCATCAGGAATTAATAAAGAAACGAGCAAAAATGTAGGCGAAAATTGCAAAATTTTGTATGAAAATTTCAAGTTGCAAAATTTACTTGAAATTTATATATTTTAAAAATTCGTTTATTATTTTTTTATTTGTGCTTAAATTGCCTATATTTTATACTTTTCAAATTTGGAATATCTTTTAAACTTTTGAAGTTACAATTGATTGAAATTTGTAAACTTTTAAGTTGAGAAAAGTTTAAAACTATTTCAAAGTTATATATCTCCGAAATTTATAACTCTGTAATATTGAAGAAATGATTTCTAGATTGCTAAACAAATTTTCTTTCCAAAAGTTTTCTCAGATTTGAAATATGTTTATTTGTTTAGTAGTTATAACTATTTTAAATTTATTATGTAGTTTCAATTCAGGAATAATTTCATGCAACAATTTCGAAATGATAATCTGCGAAAAACAACTAAGACCAGTCTTGTTAAAAATTTTCAATAAAAGATTTTTAGATTGAAAAATAAATGTATTTTTCAAAAATTTTCTCAGACTTGAAATATCTTTATTCGTTTAAAAGTTATAACAATTTGAAATTTATCATGTAGTTCAAATTTTGCAGGAAATTTATGCAACAAATTTATATATTCGAAAAATTGCCAAGTAAACCATTTTTGAAAATTTTTCGATAAGTAAATTTTAGATTAATAATTAAATTTTCTTTCCAAAAGTTTTTTCAAATTTCAAAAATGTTTATTTGTTTAAAAGTTATGAAGTTTTGAAATTTATCATGTAGTTTAAAATTTGCAGGAATTTTATACTACAAATTTATATCTTCGAAAAATAACCAAGTAAATCAATTTTGAAAGTTTGCCGACAAGTAATTTTTACATTGATAATTAAATTTACTTTCCAAAAGTTTTTTCAGATTTGAAATATCTTTATGCGTTTAAAAGTTACAACAATTTGAAATTTATCATGTAGTTTAAATTCTGCAGGAATTATATGCAACAAATTTATATGTTCGAAAAATTGCCAAGTAAACCCTTTTTGAAAATTTTTCGATAAGTAAATTTTAGATTAATAATTAAATTTTCTTTCCAAAAGTTTTTTCAAATTTCAAATATGTTTATTAGTTTTAAAGTTATGAAGTTTTGAAATTTTTCATGTAGTTTAAAACTTGCAGTAATTTTATGCTACAAATTTATATCTTCGAAAATTTACCAAGTAAACCAATTTTGAAAGTTTTTTAATAAAAGATTTTTACATTGTTAATTCAATTTTCTTTCCAAAAGTTTTCTCGAATTTCAAATATGTTTATTTGTTTAAAAGTTATGATGTTTTGAAATTTATTATGTAGTTTAACATTTGCATTAATTTTTGAAATTTTCAAAAAATTACCAAATAAACGAATTTTGTAACTTTTTCAATAAGCGATTTTTAGATTTCCAATTAAATTTTCTTTTCAAAAGTTTTCTTAGGTTTGAAATATTTTCATTCGTTTAAAAGTTATAAAGTTTTGAAAAAGTTTTGAAACTAATTATGTAGTTTAAATTATGTAGTAATTTTGTGCAACAACTTTATTTCTTCGAAAAATTACCAAGTAAACTAATTTTGAATGTTTTTCAATAAATGATTTTTAGATTGTTAATTAAATTTTCTTTTCAAAAGTTCTCTCAATTTTGAAATATCTTTATTTGTTTAAAAGTTATAAAGTTTTGATCTTTATCTTGCAGATTCAGTTCTGCAGTAATTTAATACAACAATTTTAAAATTAGATATCTCCAAAAAATAATTTTTAAATAAATATTTTGATTGTTTTAAGTGAGCTTTTTTGACCTATCCCAACTTTTCGAAAAATATTTGTTATCATTTAAATTTGGCAAGACATCAAACATTTTCAAAATAAACTAATAAATAAATGAAGAAAAATAACATTCCCTAAAATTCCCAGGGATTTATTCACGATAACTTTGGGAAGACCTTGACCAAAATCAAAACAACTTTTTATGAAATTAAACAAATAAAATTAAGAGTTATTTATCAAAAAACCACAATCCATTTTTATGTATGTAAACAAAATATTATGAAATTCTGTCCTGACCTTTCATAACAAAATCCAACTTGACCCTTCAAAATATTTTGCATTCCAGGAATTTTTTTAAATGATTGTTTTCAATGTCGTATAGTAATTACCGATAATACAACTAATGAAAACATGCAATTTAATTGTTTTTGGAATTGTCTGGGCGTAATCAATGACTCGAAACGATTATAATTACAAATGGAAGCAAGAAAAAGTTGTTGTACATTCAAAAGTCCAAGTCATTTCTACCGCAAATATTTTCAAAATGTACGCTTTAATAACACATTTCCGATATTACTCGTCGGGGTTTTTTCCATTGCAATGTGAATGCATGCGGTGAATAACAACAAAGTGTGCAATAAACAAAAAAGGAGTACAGGGAATCAGTTTTGGAATTATGTCGCGTTTTGTTTCGGTTCGGCGTTTCAAAAACGATCATATTTTTTTCTATTTTAAAGTGTGACCGAGACGAATTAAACAAATGCATTTACACGACCTGTTCTGTTTTAGACAGTAGGTAAATAATGTTGATGCAACAAAGTTTAATTCAGAAAAAAAACATAAAAAATTCGAGATTTAAAATTTTAAATTCCTTCTTTTTATTTCTTCAGCAAATAACTTTGTTAATAATTAAACAAATGTCATTTTATAGCAAATTATAGTAAATTTAAGTCGCTATTAACAACCACAAGGATTTGTTTATATAATATAAAGTTATGTGTCAAAAACGAATTTTAAGATAAAAGAAATTTTTTTTTGAAAATTTGTTTCTTTTTTGTGTAAAATTTTATTATTTAAAGTCGAATTGCTTTGAATTTTTATAAAAGTATAGTATATTGATGTAGATTTCATTATCTTTAAAGATTTTTCTCTAGGAGGAAAATTTGAACATGGAAATTTAAAAAAAATCAGGTTTACTTTATGTTATTTTCGTTATTTTTGATTATTTATTGAATGATATCTCAGTTAATTTTTATGAGAGAAACTTCAAGTTTTTACCGAATTATAGCAAATTTAATCATCTATTAACAAACAAATAGATTCATCTGTAAGAATATAATTTAAATCTTAAAATTTCAAAAAAAATTTAGTTGCAAATTTCATAATTTTTGCATTTTTCTTCTTCTTTTTCGAATAATTTTGTTGTTTAAAGTCGAATAGCTTTGAATTTTTACAAAAGTATAGTATATTGATGTAGATTTCATTATCTTTAAAGATTTTTCTCTAGGAGGAAAATTTGAACATGAAAATTCAAAAAAATCTGGTTAATTTTATGTTATTTTTGTTATTTTTGATTATTTATTGAATGATAACTCAGTTAATTTTTATGATAGAAACTTCAAGTTTTTACTAAATTAAAGAAAATTTAAACAGTTATTAACAAACTAATAGATTCATCTGCTAGAATATAATTTATATCTTAAAATTTCAAAAAAATGTTGTTGCAAATTTCTTAATATTTTCATTTTTCTTCTTCTTTTGCGAATAACTTTGTTGTTTAAAGTCGAATAGCTTTGAATTTTTACTAGAATATTATATAATAATGTTGCTTTTATCATCTTTATAAAATTTTCTCTAGAGGGAATATTTGTACACGAAAAATCCAAAAAATGATTTTTATTGTTCCTTGTGTTTCAGGATTAATGTTACTTTTTTGAATATTTATTGAAAAATAACTCGGATAATTTTGATGATATAAACTTCAAGTTTTTACCAAATTATAGCAAATTTAATCAGCTATTAACAAACAAATAGATTCATCTGTAAGAATATAATTTATATCTTAAAATTTCCAAAAAATTGTCTTTGCAAATTTCTTAATATTTTCATTTTTCTTCTTCTTTTGCGAATAACTTTGTTGTTTAACTCGGATAATTTTGATGATAGAAACTTCACATTTTTACCAAATTATAGCAAATTTAATCAGCTATTAACAAACAAATAGATTCATCTGCAAGAATACAACTAATAACTGAAAATTTCAAAAATTGATGTAGTAGCGTTTTTCTTGAAATTTGCAAATAAGTTCTTCTTCAACGAATAACTTTTTTATTTTTAACCGATTGATTTTGAATTTTTACCAAATTATAGTTCATTAAAACAACTTTCATATTATTGTAGATTTCTTTAGTTAAAATTTAATTTTTAAATTTAGTTCAATTTAGTACAAAATTAATGCCTGAAAATTTCAAGATTATAGAAAAATCAATTCAGTATTTTTCAAATTTCTTCCAATAAGAACCCAAAAACTGAACCAAACTTCTTCAAAATATTATAAATCTGAGGATTAAAGATTGTTTTGAAAATTTCGAAATCACAATGACATAGACCTCAAAGACCTCAAAGTTATTTTGAAATTTATCTAGAACTTCAACATCACATCTCAAACCAGTCGAAAAATAAACTTTTTGGCACAACTCTTCTGGATTCATTTCACATGTTTACATAAAATCTCAGATGAAAATAGTCGACAAATTCACCATTCTTCTCGTTTGCAACAATCGAATAGTTGTCTCTTGTTTTCTACCTAATGCAACAAAACATTGGACATGAAGATATTTTTAGTGCTACTCTAATATAAGCATGATGTTATAAGTCCAGCTTGTAAGCTTCGTACTTAAGTGTGCAACCTGTTAAGTCATTGCGCTTTCCGCTTTGGTTTGATGACTTAGCAATCCGACTGAATACCTGAATCGTCTCTATATACAGCAATGCATCATCATCATCATCATCATCATAATTACGAGCAGGCCAAGAAAGGAACGCTGGATGCATCACAGGAAGATGAAGCTTGAAGCTGAAGATGCATCAAGTTGAAGGGAAAAAGAGAGAATACAAAAAAGGTCGACAATAACCAGAAGAAAAATCTCGGAGATGATGATGAGATCGTGGCTGAAGAAGAATCTTCGAGTCTGACATCATTACGCAAGAGTAATTACCACTTTGCTTCGGTTTAGTTCTTGCTGGTTTTTTGGTTCTGTTTCTTTGTTTCATTCTTCGTTAGATAGTTTTAGATTTCTTAGATTTTAGACTGGTAAATTTAAGAACTAGTTTCAGTTTATTGCCTTGATGCATCTGATTATTTAATTCAGCATTTTTTTAGATGTTATAACATTTTTATGGTAAAACTGAGTGTAATTAGTTAATAGTTTGTTAATTAAGCCAATTTCTATGAATCATTTTGGAATCTTTTAATTAGAAATATCAGTTTCATCGTAATTTTCTAAAAAGATATTTAGAAAACTTTGTTATCCAATATTTTAGTCGTTTTTTTGATAAAATCTAATTATTTATCAAATAAATTTATTTTCAAATTAACAACTATTATATTTCAAAAGATATGAGAAAAAAATTAGAAGATAACAATTTCTTGTTAAAAGTTTTGAACTTTTTGACGCCTTGTTTATTATCAGATACGTAATTATCAGATATTCCAAAAATAGTGAAGTGAAGCATTTTATAGAAAATTTAATTCTCTATAAAATGCACTTTTAGCCAAATAAATATCTTTTATAGTTTAAAAGTTATGAGTAAAGAAATAGGACGCAACAATTGATCACAAAAAGTTTCAAAGTTTTACATTCTTGTTATTAAATTCAATTATCCGATATTTTTAAAATGCAGATTACATATCCGTATAGATCATTTAAAAGACAATTTTATTGTCTATAAAATACATGTTTAGTCAAATTAATAGCACTTATAGTTTAAAAGTTATGAGTGAAAAATTAAGACGCAAAAATTGTTCGCAAAAAAGTTTCCAAGTTTTACATGCTTATGTTTACATTCAATTATCACATGTTTTGAAATCAGAGACTAGATATCTGTATAGCTTATATAAAAGATAAATTTATTGTCTATAAAATGCATTTTTAATCAAATTAATAGCTCCAATAGTTCAAAAGTTATAAGTGGAAAATTAGGACGCAAAAATTGTTCGTAAAAAAGTTTCAAAGTTTTACATTCTTGTATTTACATTCAATTATCAGATATTTTCAAAATGGCTATAATATATTCCAATAGATCATTTTAAAGATAATTTTATTATCTTTAAAGCACTTTTTTAATTAGATCAATTGCTTTTATAGTTCAAAAGATATGAGTGAAAAAGTAAATCGTAAAGTTGCGCTCCAAAAAGTTTCAAACTTTTGCGCACTTTTGTTTACACATAATTATGAGATATTTCCAAAATGAATTTCCCAAATTCTTATACATCATTTAAAAGATAATTTAATTATCTACAGAATACTTTTTTAGATAGATCAATAGCTATAATATATTTTAAAATATATGATTCAAAGTGTACACGCAACAATTACTTGAAAAAAAGTTTCAAAGTTTTATAACTTTTTTTATAAGTAATTATCAGGTATTTCCAAAATAGTGATAATATATCCGTATAGATTATTTGAAAGAGAATTTCATTTTCTAGAAAATACATTTTTATTGAGTTCAATAGCTTTTATATTTCAGAAAATATGAGTAAGTAATAAAATATAAATAATTTTTGCAAAGTTTTTTATACTTATGTTTGGATGTTTTTTTTTCAAATATTTTAAAACGACTGATGATATCATATATTACATCATTTCAAAGAGAATTTAATTTCAAATAATATAAATATAAACATATTTGTTATAACTACAATATTTCAGGATATATAGTTCAAGAATTACATCAAAGTAAAAAATAATAAAATTATTGAGTTTTTTAAGTTAGGAAAACTAATATTTTTGAAACAATAAATTCTTTTGTTATAGATCATTTGAAAGAACATTTAAGCTTCTATTAGAAATAAAATTGTATGTTTAACTTGTATTTCAATTTCAGGGATTATATAAAAACATATTAAAACGCATTAGAAATTTATAATTTGCAAAAATTTCAATTCAAATGAGGTAATTTCAAAACCAATTTTCGAGAAGTTTAAAATATGAAAGAACAATATTTTATGTATCAAATTAAAGAGAATTTATTGATCTACAAAACTCTAAAAACTACATTTTGATTAGTTAAATACTTTTTGAAATATCAACAAATATATAAGTCATTACAAATTGAAATTTTTGCAATATTGAAGTAAACTATTCCACAAACAAATTCTTAATTATTCCTTATTATGATCACCTCATAACGTGAACTTTCGACGAGTTGAACTTCAACAGATGACATTCACGCGCAAAAATAACTCCTACGCGCAAACGCGCGCGAAGAACAGCAAATTCCGATTGGAACAATTTCGCAATTTCTTAATTTAAAACGAATAGAAGAAACGATCTGGAGTCGGTCGGCTCAATGCAAACGAGCAGCAAGGTCACAACGAAACAGCGATGATGTCAACGAGAGACATTCAAACAATGTAATTAGCAGTGAGTACTCGGCGTGCGTACACTTGTTTAATAGATCCAGTTGATTAACTCCACTGTGCTCGAAATTGGCGCACATCGCGAATTAATTCCCGATGCGAGTGACATTTTCGCGTGGCCGCGAATTATTAATAGCCGCACGGAAAAGGGTGTGTTATTAGTGGCACTAGACTTATTAGTTCGCTCGCTTCCTTTGTTACTTCCGGTTTGGTTCCATTGAAAAGGGCAAGCGGAATTCTGCATTAGTTTCAAGTCCATTATGAAATTATCGATGGTAATAATTAATCCCATTCGTTCATTGGAAAAATGGAAAAAGGGGAATGATATCGATCGATGTTCCTGATGGATGGATATTGAAAACCAGGAATGAACTGAAGAAACGAAGAACTCGAAGAACTGCAGAAAGTTCGTTGCACTAATGATGAACTCAGGTGAATGCGCGCGCATCTGCTGCTTAAATTCCTCACTTTTTTTGCAAATTCCTTCAAGAAATCGCGGAAAATCCATTGAAATCCAAAATTCAAAAACTTATTCCGGTTGAAATTTTCGAAGGCAGCAATGCGTGAAGAAAGGGGATTCATTTATTATCAGTGCGTTTCCATCTTTTGATTTGATTTTGTCGGTGTCAGTGCTTGTTGTTGGTTCTTCGTGCATGGATGCGATCATCATCAGCAAGTTGTTGTTGTTCGTTGGGTCTTCTTCCTCGAGGCACGATCATTCGGTCGAACCATGTCGGATCGTTCTTTGTTTGGTTTGGTTTTTTCATTGTTAATATGCTACCATAATGTTGGCAGAATGTTCCACTTCTTGAACACTGATTTTTTTCATTTTGTGGCCTTTTTCTTTGTTCTGTATGCTCATGTTGTAAAATTAACAGCGAAATTTTATATTTCCTCTGAATTGAATAGAAATCATCAAAATTATTCAGAAAATGATATGGATATAAAATTTTTATAAATTTAAATACTGATAATTTCTTTAATTTGATTTTCCATTTTTGAACCCATTTTTCTAATAGTAAAAATTTTCTGATAAAATTTATTTTTTTATATTTCAAAAGAGAATTTAATATTCTATAATTTAGTTTTTTAATTTTTTAATTTGGATTTATAGTTTAGAAAATATAGCAAAAAATGTACGTTGATGTTTACTTAAAAAAATATTATTTTCATATTTTAGTTATTTTAGTTATTAAAAATTTTAATTTTCAAATATTATACATTTTTTAAAAAGTCATTAATTCTTCTTTAAGGATTATTCTTTAAGAAGAATTAAAAAAATTTGAGATATCTTTAATAGATTTGAACTTACAAGTAATTTTCTAAAATAGAATTTTTCGAAAGTTTCTACAAAGTTTATTTTTCATTGTAAACTCTGAAATATCAAATTTCAAGTAGGAAATTTTAAAATATCATGCACCAATTTAAAGGTAATTTAATTGTTTATAAAATGCATCAATTGGTAAATTGATTAATTTTATACTTTTGTAACTACAAGTAAAATTGTAAAAATACTTTAGAACAAAAAAAAAAAATTGACAAATTTCAAATGAAAAATCAACAATTTTTAAACGTATTATAATATCATATTAGATATCATTTTAAAGATAATTTTGTGTACTAATAACTATTTTAAAGTTTTATTTCATAAACTTTTAAATTTAGTTGCAGTAACAATGCAAAAAATTGTTTCAAAATATATGAAAATTAATCAAAAGTTACTAATAAAACTGACATCATTGTCATTTGTTTATAACAAAAAATAAGAGGTCGTGGTCATAGAACTCAATCCATCTTAGATCTTGGATGTTTTTCCAATAAATTATCCATTTTTGTATCGGTAGTATTGACATAGATCTAATAATCAGTACAAACAACTCCATTTTTGCACTAGATTAAAACAACAACTTTGTATTTACTTAAAATGACGTGTTAATTGTCCTAATTTAATTACTAATACCATACGTTAATTATTATTAACTTTTCTTCTAATTTGTTATTAAATTATTATTTTTCCATTAAATTATTTTTGAATTAAAAATTTAAAAATCCACTCAAAATTCCAAAATTTTATTATTGTCCTTATTTAATTGATAGGAAAATCTTTAAAATGAGAAAAATTTGCATACTTAATCATATCATATGTAATTATGACTAATTAATCCATTTGTTCAAAAATAAAAACTTGTTAGCCTTGAAAAAATTAAGAAAGAAGTTGAATCATCAATAAGAAAAAATTTCGAATTGTTTTCTGTCAGAGAACAAATTTCAACAATTCGATTCGCCTTAAATCGAGACTATAACAACAATTGAGTCAGCATCAATAATAACATTGTTTACATCATTATTATGTGATTATTTCTCACTAATCACCTCATGTTTTATTTCTTAGATTTTATGTCCAAATCGGCGTAAATCACCTCAATAATTGTTTTACTGATTGTTACAAATAAAAAAAACAAAAAAATTAACAGCAGATTATCAAAAATGATTGTAATTAATTAACAATTAATCGACTGATTGATTGTTCAATTGACAATGTCAATTACACTTCATTATACTTCTATTTTATGCAATGTACGTACATTTTCCTCGATACTTTACTGTAATTTATTCCGAAACGAGGCACGTAGCATCCGTTTATCGAACGAGTGGCATAAACATCCTCGTAAAACTTCCGGGAACGTGCCGGAAGTCGCATTCATGGTGACTCCATAGTAATTTCTTCTTTTTTGTGTTGAAGATATGGGCATGGATAAAATCATCAACATCGAGGAGATCACCGAGAAGAAGGGCAACATTATTTGGAGAGCAGCTCTTGCTGAATTTTTCGGAAACGCCATTCTCAACATCTTTGGCTGCGGATGCATCGTCTTCGGAGGCGCACAGGTCAATACGGTGCTCATCGCGTTGACATTTGGCTTCACAATCTATGTCATCGTTCAGGTAATGATTTTTAGTCGTCAATCGATGTGAATTTCCCGGGAAAAATATGATATTTCATTGGAGAGGTTTAGAAAATTTAGGATATATGAGTAAGCGATAAGATGGAATGAAAGGGAATTTTATTTGATGAATTTTGGTTTTTTCCCCGATAAAATCGGTTGAGAAATAGAAAAGTTAGAGATTGATAAAGTTTTTGCATTTGGTCGAGGAAGGGATGAGGGAAGTAAAGATGGCCGCTCTTATGGGGTTTACGTGTACGGTAACTAAGGACTCGAGGAAACAGCGTCCCTAGCAACGCGCGCGCTTCGAACTTAAAAATCAATTTAAAAGAGTTCTAGTTGAGCTAGAAAGTCCAAAAAAATTGCAAATTAAAGCTCATTTAATCTTCTATCAGAAATCACCAACAAATTATATAATTTTCAATTACCTTTAAAATTAAATGTTAAAAAATGGAAGTTCTTTCTTATATATTGAAGAAAGAATTTGTTGGATATTTCGTAGCAACTTTCTTCAGATAATCTAACAGTAAAATGCAATGTACAAGGAAGTGTTGGATTCAAGCGAGAACCGTTAGATTAATGCGTTTCGTTTGTTTGTTTACTCTGCGCGCAAAGCACCGTTCAATGCACTCGCAACATTTTCCAGACGTTGGGTCATGTGAGCGGCGGCCATTTCAACCCAGCCGTCTCCTGCGGCATGTTCGTCACCGGAAACATCGGCGTCATCAAGCTGCTCATCTACGTCGTCTCCCAGAGCCTCGGAGCCATCGCCGGAAGCGCCATACTCATGGTAAACCCTTCAACCCAAAATCACCCAAAAATTTCAACCCTAATCCGAATTGCAGCTTCTGGCTCCTGAAGGGTACAACCAGAACTACGGCAACACTGTGATGCAACCCAACTATGCAGCCTGGCAGGGTTTGATCTGCGAAGGCATCCTCGGGTTCATCCTCATCTTCACGGTCTTTGGTTTCTGCGACCCCGACAGACCGGAGACCAACCCAACCGGGTCGCTCTCCGTGGGTCTGTCCATCGCCATCGGGCATTTGGCCTTCGTCAGCGTCTGTGGGTCCAGTATGAACCCGGCGAGGAGCCTGGGGAGTGCTGTGGTCGCTAATGAATGGACCGATCATTGGGTAAGGCCCAAAACCTGACCAAATCTTTTGATGGTAATCCTTTGAGTTTTAGATTTACTGGGTGGGTCCCATTTCGGGAGGGGTCATCGCAGCCCTCCTGTATCGTTGGATCTTCGCCAAGGCTGACCTGGGATACGAGGGTGTACCCACTGATGAGGTAATCCGTTTGAAACCATTACACTAGTAAATGCTTCTGTTCTGTGAATGTTTGTTCGTATACCTCACCAACAACCTTTAAAATTTGCAAGCGTGCGAGGGTCTGGGACCAAGGACACCATGTGACCCTTCCCAAGGAGTCACAAGCTGAGCACATTTGAATGACCCAACTTTTCGAACCGTTTTTTCGAATGTCTCTTTTATACCATCAATGTTTTTCCAGTTGCAGCGCTTGGACGCCAAGCAATCAGCCTAAAATGTCATACATTCGCGCATCATTGAACAGAACCATCATTTGCACCTTTGGGATCACTTCCCGAAGAGTGGGAAATGATGGGAGCACCCCAACAGCTATCATTTTAACAATAGTTTAGAATTTTAGAATTTCTTCGTCTAAGGCTTGAATACTTTTATATCGTAACATAGGTCTAAGTTTTAAGTTAGGTTAACTTAAGCCAAAAGAAATTCTCGTATCAGTGTCGTCGAATTCGTTGATTGTGTTCAAAATAAATGTACCATTCAAATCGTCAAAATTTCCTTCAAAAATCCCGAACCCTCGAATTTAATAAATAAAATTTATTGATATCAACACAATCCTAATCTAGAACACTTGGAACCTAACATTATGATAATTTGTACAAATTTATTTACAATATTTCAGAAATAAGCGACGTATTCAACATGAACCGCCAATGAAGAAACCCTCTTCAAAACGAAGATTTACCTTAATAAATAAACTTAGTTCACAAATAAATTGCAGCCTTTTTGTTGTTGATATAATGATCTATAATACATTCTGGAATTGTAGTCGTGTGCACTGAATGCGCATGCGTAAAGTACTTAGTCCACTGGTCCAACTTCTCCAGCCCTTTGTTCAGGGTCAGGGCTCATATTGGTGTAGTCCACCTTGGCAGGTGACTCAGGGTTCGACTGGGTCCCATCCTTCAGAAGGTGCTCGATGGTCGTGAGGTCACTGACCACTTTCCGGAACTTGTCGCACTCATTCGGTGCACCCATGGACATTGGTGTGGTCCTAGGAACCTCATACCCATCATTCTCGAGTACACTGTCACTATCGTTCAGAATGTCCAGGTAGGTGTGAACATTGGGACCCATCGGGGCTGTTGAGGTCGGTGAGAGGAATGGTTCCCTGCTGGTCTCCTCTTCACTTCCGGACTTCCAGGAGCTTCCTAAAAAGCGACCACATCAGAAATGTAAGATTGCGTTCTTGAGGGTACTTTGAAGGTTATGGGTCATGCAGGGTCATACCTGAATGGTTATGATTTTCGTCTTGAAAATATGCGCGATTAGAGATGCCATCCATGACTGCAATACGCACAGCAAAATGTTAGGTCAAGCTCATGCAGATGACACAATGCAATGATGAAATGGGAGAGATGGGACCATGGGGTTACTTACGTGCTGGTACCGTGCTGACGTACTGCCCGATGTGGACCCCGGTCATAGGGCTGCCCATGATTTTCAAATGGAGGCGTTCCAAGGAGTCTAAGCAGTATTTGAAGGTGGGTCGACGTTCCGGTTCGGTTTCCCAACATTTCAACATTAGGTTGTGAAGTCCCTCGGGGCAGTTGCTGGGTTGACCCAGACGACCCCCATCGCGCACATAGCACAACACCTCCAGATTAGTCCGTGCCGGATAGGGTTGTTGCCCTAGGGTCATAATCTCCCACAGGAGCACTCCGAAAGCCCACACATCACTCTGGCACGTGAAGACCCCATCGACGAGTGACTCCGGTGCCATCCACCTCACCGGAAGCAGACCTTCACCCTCCTTCCGGTAGTAATCGTTTTTGTAGATATCCCTTGCAAGCCCAAAATCACCAATCTTCACGATTCTGGACGCTGGATCCGTCGAGGAGACCAAACAGTTGCGACATGCGAGGTCCCGATGGACGAAATGCATCTCTTCAAGGTAACGACAACCTTTCGCTACGTCAACGCACATTTTCAGAAGGTCGTGTAAATTTAAAGACCCCACTTTTGACTGGAACCCAAAAAAATTAGAACCTTCACAATTACAAAAATAGTAGAATTACCTCAGGTTTCCTTGAAGACCTCAAATAGGTTAATAGATCCCCACCTTCCATCAACTCCATGATGATGTAATGAGGGTCATTGTCTAGGACCACTCCCAAAAGTTCCAGAATGTGGTCGTGTTTGAAATGACTCATGAGGTGTGCTTCTTGCAGAAATTCAGACTTCTCCGATTCCGAAGCCCCTTTCCGCAGAGTCTTGACAGCAACCTTGGTTTCAGTGAAGTTGCTGCCTAGACCTTTGGCCATCCCTTGGAAGACCTCCCCGAAGGCGCCGCTCCCGAGGAACTTCACCAACGTGATTTTATCCCGACTGATATGCGGTAGCATCGAGATGTCATCGGGGATCTGGTGAGTTTGATACAGAATATTTGTGTTATTCAGGAAGTTCCCGGGTCTTGGGAGGACCCTCAAGGCAGCTAGCTCGACATCATGGTTCCGGAAGACCGACTTCTTCCGTTTCTCCTCTTTCGGGTCCCGGCGACACAACCAACAGCAACATTTACACGCAATGATCAAAACGAACAAGATCCCGAAGGAGATACACAATGGGACTATGACGTAAGCAAGGTCCTGTTTCCGGGTCATTTGGGCAGCAGCATTCAGATCGAATTGAACACTCTCTTCACTGTAGTCACTCCAACCGTAGGAGTTTTTGGCAGAAACCCGGAATGAATATCTGTAGGAATCCGAGAGGTCGCTGAACATCCAGAAAGGATCCGTGCCGTTGTAGATCGATTCCCAGAGGAACTCCTTTTCTTCGATGTACGGGGCAACAGCCCATTCGGAAATATTGGTGTTACGTTTCGCTCTGAAGATTTCGGTCTTCAAGGTTTCAAGGTTGTACATGTTTATGGGTGCCCCATTGTCCTTGGAGGGTTCCCACCAGACCTTATAGACGTCGTTCTTCACGTGTTGGATGATGGGCATCCCGGGAGGCGATGGTCGATCCCCAAGGGTCTCAAAAGCAAAGCGTGCATCTTTGGGCCAAATATATTGGTCCACATCTAGAGGGTACTTCAAATTGAGGAGGAACTTGTACGGGGTTTTGGGTTTCAGGTCAGTCAAGGTCACGTAAACAACCCCTCCATGGATGACAGTATCATTGACCCTAACCCACTCTGAACTTGTAAGCAAACTGTACTGAATGGTAAACTCTTCAACGAATCTTGAAATATTCCATTGTATCTGCAGCTCCGTCGCTGAGGTCTTCACCAGTTGGATGTCATCCGGTTCCGGGAAGGTGGTGACAGTAACGTGGCGACTATCACTCGAGGTCTCATTGGTCTGACTATAAGCCCGGATCCAAATAGAGTAGGTTTCATTCGGAGAGACCGTTTGAAGTTTTGCGTTCAGAACCGGAGCGAACAAATGATGGTTCTGGACAGTTTGCTCGCCTTTGTGACGCACCCCAGTGATGACCCCTTCGGTCTGCCAGTGGATCTCGTAGTAGACGTAGTCCCCATTTAGGGCCTCCGGAGGCTCCCACGAAACACTCAGCAAAGTCGGGTTCAAGACATCAACCCGAACATTCCTCGGTGGAGTCGGCGCCCCAGCCTCCGTCTGGAAGACCACTCCAGGCCCGATGACCAAGGGGTCGCCATCGAGTTCACTGAAGAAGTTGGTAAGAGCCACCGAGAAGATGTACTTCGTGTAAGGTCTCAGATTGATGATCTCCGTGACGGAATCGAAGGTTGTTTTTTGGGTGCAGGACTCATCGCATCGGAGGTCCCCGGTCCTTAGGCTGTCGACTGGGGTGTAGTAGATGATGTACTGGATAGTTGCCAGGGTCGTGTTACACGGGGAATGATACTCGGGCATTTTTAAGGTCAAGGTATTGGAAGTTCGTGCGACAATCCCAACAGACATATTGAAATTCCCAGGTTTCAGACACTCCGATGCTGGGTACGGTTGACTGATTGACCCGAAGACCTTAAGGTCATTTGTAATAGCATCTTCTTCAAACAACTTCCCTGAGGTTGCATCCAACATGCTGAGGTGTCTCCCCGAATTGGTCCAGAAGACATGACTAAAGTCTGCTGTAAGTGATGAGATGTTTGCTACCAACTCCGGGGTGGATTTCGCAATGACCTGACAAGTACAACCATCCCGGGTGCTCACAATACCATCAGTGGTCACGTAAAGAACCCTTGTATCCGATTTCAAGGAATGGTCCACTGTGAACACCCCTCCGGAAATTTTGGGACAATCACATCTACTTGAAACCGTCATGAACCTTCGGGCCCTTTTACCATCCACCGTAGCCCTGATAATCTGACCCTCCATTTTGTTCGGGTTCCAGTGCAACCAGTAGAGGGCGCGTTCAAATGGGGAGACTTCAATTTTCGAAATCACCTCATGAACCTCCACAATTTTGATATTTTTGACAATCCCCCGGTCGTACAAATTCAGGTCCAGTTTGTATATCGCACTGAAGCCCTTATTGTAGACCAAATAGTAGATGCTACGTTCCAACCAATCTACAGTGAGGTGAACCAAACTTCCCGAAATTTCTACCATCCTACTAAAGTTGAGCATGGCGAGTTCGTTGATATCATTGATCCAGAAAATCTTTTGTTCAAGATACAAGTAGCCGATGTGTATCGGCGTGCGCCCACCTTGAATCAACGTTGTGTTGGTCAAAGTATCCATATCCTTCAGATAGATTGAATTGGAAGCTGCCACCAAGACCATCGGAACGGGTCTTTCCAAAGAGCTGTCGACCACTATACTTGGTGAGTACTCTCCGGAACCAATTTCGGTGAAGGCTGATACTTTGAAGGTGTAGTTGCAGTCACCCAACTCTTCGACCACCAACTCCCTGACGGAAGCCTCGACGGTTAAATTCTCCCTGGTCCATTCACTTGAGTTGGTTCTGTTGCAAGGGTTGCACCACCAGATGATGTTGTAACCTTGCAGGACCCCGTTTGTAACCTCGGGAGTGTCCCAACGATACGTGATGTTGATCTGGTCACCATCACTTGGGTAGTACTTGTGAGAGACGTAAGCCCTCGGGTTTCTTGGGGCTTGAGGAACCGATGGGGGTGAGTGCATCTTGACCTTTGTGTATGGGGAAGCCCCCCAGTAGGTGTAGGCCCTTATGGAGATGTGCAGCTTCGTGTAGGGGGATACAGAATGCCAGTATTTGATTGACGGTTTCGTGGTCTTCTTCTGAAATTGAAAATTGAAAATGTAACCCCAATTTTCGCTTTTTTTGGTACTTACAGTTGAATCATTCCTTGAAGCTGTGTCCACTTTAATCTCGTAGAAGACCACCCCATAGTTCACATTGGTAACAGCCTCCCACGTGATGTAGAACACATCGCAGGTACCCACAATTCTAATGGTAGAAACATCAACCATCGAAGGTATTACTACAAGGTCCTTGTCTTCAGTCCTTCTGGTTCGGTCTAAAATTTGGGACTAAGTACACTTCAAATTTTGATATCTCTGACTTACTTGGAGTCCCATGTAAGGAACTATCCTTCACGTAGACAGTATTCAAGTTCAGAAGGTTCTTCCCACTGATGCAAGCCGTATTCCTCCCCTCCAAATCACTAATCATGGCACTTCTGTCGTCTTGTAGCCAGATCAATCTGTTATTGAAGTAGCAAAGTGGTCCCGTGAGATTTGCAACCCGCAGTTTGTATTCCGTCACATTGACCAATGGGTTCCGAACGGTTCCAGCCATCGGGGCACGAAACAGATCCGAATGGTCCGACCCTCGTACAATCCAATAAATGAACCTGTGGTCCATATCCAGGGTGAGGCCCATGACATGCAGACCCGAAAACATTTGGGACTCGTGGTACTTGAAGTGGTGTTCGCCGTTCAACCTTGAGCACTCGAGGGTGTGACCCGTGGACCAATAAAGGTACCCGTTGATGGAATCCACGTGAAGTTCCCTTGCAAGGGTGTTTAGTTTGATGTGCTCTTTATGGGTCCCGTTTAAATTGCTCCTGATAATCTGCAAATTGTAAAATTAAGGGTTGAAGTAACTTGTTCAATGTGGGATGTACCATTTGCTGTTTAGGGTTGCACCAATACAACTTCCTCCCGACCCAATCAACAGCAACACTTCGAACTGAATCGACATCACTGAGGGTTCCATTTTCATGGTTGGTGATGTTGTACCAGAAGAGCTGTGAAGTATTTGTGACCAAATAGAGGGTATCCTGGTACCAAGCAATGTCCGTGAAGTTAGCCCCAATGTTGGAACTGCTGTGGATGATGGTCTGGACGTTTTCCCCGGTGACATCCGACTGAAGAAGTCCCTCATTCCCAGACCACAAAATCGAAGCCGTTGTATTGTCCGGGTTTGCTCGAAGGGTTCGTCCAATGAACTCAGTGGACCATGGACCATTCCCTGACACGGTATACGCTAGGGTTTTGATTACATATTCAGTATCCTCGTTGAGATCGTGAATTGTATGCGTTGTACTGTTAATGTCCCGGATATAGAACGTATTGTGGGTCGTCATATCCTTGATGGAAATGTCATAGGACCAATTCCTCCACGCGCCCTTACCCTGCCATCCCAGAATGTGTGGGACGCACCAGGAAATTCGGGCACTCCTAGTCCCGAAAATGGTCTCCACATTGATGGGTGGGTTCAACGGAATCGGCGTCGACTGGGAACTCGTCAAATTCACCAAAACCTGGGTGTAAGTATTTGATAAGGATAACGGATACGAGTTGTGGAAGTAGAAGTTGTTATCAGGGTGATGTTCCTCGAAGTACACCTCAACCCCATTGGTCCAATACAGGATGTCATTGGCAGCAGCCAAGGAGAGGACCCTTTCAAATCGAGGTCGTGTAGCTTTGGGTCTTATGTTGTAGACTTCTTTTCCATCGAAGGAAACCGAAATTACAGTGTTTTTGTTCTGATGTGCCACGAGCAATTTGAAGTCTTTGTGGTCCACTGTAAACGCCCCGAGGTTCTCTTCAGTGGTGATTTCGTAGGGTTGCACTTCGCGTTTGATCCCGTTGCTGACATCAGCGAGGTCCAAACGGTAGATCCCACGGGCAGTGCCCCAAAAGAGGTAGCCATTGTAAGGGTCCACTTCAAAGTGGTGTGGATGATGCATCAACCCACCAATTGCAATGGTCAATTCCCCACCCGTCAGGTTACAGCGGGCAATCTGCCAAGCCTTTTTACCATCCTGTCTGGAAATTTCGCCCAAAATGTACAAATGTTCGTTGAGCCAGTCCATGGACAGGTCCAAAGGGTGGAAATCCATCTGGGCAGCTGACAAAATCTTGGTCTTACTCGTATGTTTCGTGTACAATGGCATTCTGTAGATGTTCCTCTCAGAATCCGAAACGAAGAGCAGTCTTTTATTCACATGAATTGCTATACCTAGAACCCAAAAGGTTGAAGGGTTGAAATGGAAGAGGGTACCATTAAATTCGTACCCGTAATGAATGCATTGGTATTGTAGAGTATGACGGGTTCATCGACCATATCAGTTCCTTGCTCGATGACCACGTGATTGGCCCCCAAAATGAGGATGGGCTTCTCGGAATGTTTGACTGCAAATTCCCAAAAAATAAAGATGGTTTCAAGGTGTGTGGGTTGAATGGGTTACCGTTTCTTTTTTTGGGTGTCGCCACTCGGACCATTGCAGGTGGCCCAGGACCAACACCATTGCGCATTTGTATCGAGACAGTGTAGTTGCTATCTGGATTCAAATTTTTGCACATGAAAAATTTTGTTTCCGCTGGCAAATCCTGAGAGGTCAACAAAAACAAAAATTAAATCAGGAATATCCAAAAATGAACGTTACTATTGATTTTCAAAACATTACCAAACGAAAAAACAACTTTATTTATAAACTTCTATGGGTTTAAAATACTTTCAAGTTGAATTTTTGATGGCAATGTGTTGAAGTAACGTTCACCAGACGCAACAGAAACATAAAAAAGAAGAAAAAAACCCAAGAAAAGCATCAAAAGCCATGCGGAAGTTTTGTTAGTACTAACGCAGAAAGTTACGACACAAACACCAGGATCAAAAAAATCAGAATTTCATAAAGAAGGGTAAAAATGACAAGGGCACACCTTGAGTGCCGAATACCCGTTCGGTCGGTTATCTGTAATGCGGAGCACATAGGAGAGGAGTGGGCCGTGCGGGAAGGGACCAGGCTCCCAGCTGACGGTGATGCGCGTCGCGTCGACGGGAACGGCACGTACTTTTGTCGGCGGAGATGCCGGCACGCCGGCGGCCAGCGTGCTTATGACGACGCTGGGCGGCGAGACGATCGGCTCAGTCCTGGCGGTCAATATCAGCACGACCCTAAACTGAAAAACGGGCGAAAATTAGCTTCAAAACGCTGCAATACATCAAGAGATAGAGCTAGACGCGAGAAACGATCAGGGAAGCAGAAAGTGAAGAGGTAGAAGCGGTGGGGTGTGAAACAGGAGCTATGAGGTAGATGAACGCTGACTGAGTGTGGCAAGGGAGTATCAGGAGTAAGGGGTCAATGAACGCAATGCGCGCGACGCCAGGGGCGTGTATCAGGAGGGTAGAAGTAAGGAGGTGGATGAACGCAGCGTGAGCGTAGCACGAGGGAGTATCAGGAGTAAGGGGTCAATGAACGCAATGCGCGCGACGCAAGGGGCGTGTATCAGGAGGGTAGGAATAAGGAGGTAGATGAACGCTGTGCGAGGGTATCGAGCAGGTAACGCGTCGCTGTATCAGGAGAACATGATCGAATGAAGAGGTACGCGTCATAAACTTCAGGATTTCGACATGAAACGAGTTAAATTGATATTTCAAAGAGGTAGACGACTCGAATAACAACACATCCTACCCTATATTTCGTATACGGCTCCAAATTATCAACGAATACTGTATCCTGCTCGGCTCCCCAGCTCTGATTCCGGCAGTACTGCCACGCATCCTCGCGCTCTTCGTACTGCAGGAAGTACTTCGGGCCGGCGTCGTTCGCCAGCGGGAAGTTCCACTCCAGCCGCAATGAAGTCGCCGTCAAACTGTCAGCAACCAGCGCCGGGGCTGGCAATTCTCCACCGAGACGACCCTTCAACTGCACCCCATACAACGTGACGGCATCATTGCACCCAACCATGCAGTACAACGTCTTCGGCACGATCGTCATGGTAACATTCTGTAAACATCACATTATCTCATACACATCCCATAAACATCATCATTTTTTTCTTGTTTTTTTTTTCTGTTTTTTTTTGTTTATGGATTGATACACGACGATTACGATATTAAAATGAGAAAATCTTCCTCGAATGTCTACGTTCGAACTATAATAAATCGGTTATCGGTGACCAATGACTTATTCGCTCTTCATTAGATAACCGATAAATTCAAATTGAAAACATCGAACGCATTAATTGAAATCGTTTTTTTTTTGTTTTTTTTTGGTTGATGTCAGACTTACGCATGCTGCCTCGCATGATGACAAAACGGCCTTCCGCCACAGTCGACAGCCCTCCTCGCACTGAAACAAACGATTAATTGAACGTTAATCAACGAGTGGATGGACTCATTAGCGCACCGGAAATTCTCATTATTCATGGAAGCATTCTTTTTTTTCGGTTTTAATTTCCAAACGGGCCTTGTTAACAAACACATATATAGAATTTCGTGAATGAGTGCTAGACATAATGACGACTTTTTTAATTTTATTTTGTTGAATAATTGAGGTCATAAATGATTATTTTTAAATTTTAACCCAGCGTTTTGCAACTTTGTACAACTTTGTAATTTTTATGATAATTGATTGTTGTTATTGAAATTTTAAGTTATCAGTCATTTTTGGATAACTTAAATTTATTTCCCTTTTATCAGTGTTAATTATACCAATACTATGAAAAGGCGGGAAATTCAAATTTTCAAATTCATTGTCACATAAAATTAAAACTTCCTCGAATTTAATTATACAATTCCACATCGTAGCCATGGTAACAACAATCCCAACATAAAATCCAACAAATTATACAATTCTAATTATAAACAACGAACAACAATGCAATTGTGATAACGAATCTTAAACCAATGATGTTCGCCTTGAAATTATTATTTCTCGTTGATAACCACACAAGTGACTTAAGCTCAAAGTGTCATAACTATCCCATAATAAGACATCAATATTATCATTTGATTCGCATGTTGAATCCAAACAAGTCAATCAAGTCAATCAAATATTAGAAAGTCTTTGCTAAAAAAACGACAATTTATAGGATATTAATGTTGCTCTATCTCATAAATGCGGCTCATTATGTGCGCGTCTAATTAATTATTTCAAATTGAGTAATTGAAATGGTGATATATTTAAATGCCCCTCGTTGTTGTGGGAATCGTTTCGTCAGCTTTTGTGCTCGTCAAGCCGAACATGCGCATAACAATTGCGACTTCCTGCATCCGAACGAATTGGAATTGTCGATGGCCGACGATAAACGAACTCATTTTCATTAATGAATATTACCATTCGACGATATGAGCAGCTCAACAACGACAACAACGAGTTTTCTGCTTTACAAACCGCAAACAAAAGCTTGAGGCTTAAGAGGTAAAGGGTGGAATGTCAAAGTTGAAAATTTCAAAGTTAATATTGACTTAAGTCACTTTTGTTCTTCAGTTTTCACAGTCTGATGTTTCCAGGCTTCATAACTTTTCTTCAATCAGATTGGAATCATAAGAATTATAGATATCATGATTTTGAATCGTTTTTTTCTGACTTAAGTAACTTTATTTCAAAAAATGTGAAAAAAGAGTTGCCTATAGTTAATACCATAAATTTCTAATATTCATAAAATAAAATCGAATTTTGGATGCTTTGGAAATCTTTTGATTGATTAGTTGATCACAGTAATAATTTAAAAGTTGTTTTTTAAGTTTTAATTAATTTGCAGATTTTTTGATCAGAAAAATGATAAAAACATTTTAGTTACCACTAAACTTAATTCTTAGATAGAAATCATTGTCTGGAATTTTTTTAAGAGACGTTTCTTCGTGAAAATTCTATTCTACAAAAACTTTTAACATTTAATATCAAATCTGCAAAGTTTGAAGTTTAGTAACTAAGAAATTAACAAAAAAATAATTGGAATAACATGAAAATTAAATAGAATTGTTTGGATGACTCAAATATATTCCAGAAATATGCGGTTATCACATAAACCATACGAATAATCCACGATTTACGACATTTACCGCAAACGCCATCAAATTTGCAAATAGACACGAAAATGACATTGAATTTAGAACATGCGGTACCAAAACGATGGGGGAATTACACAACATGAATATTACAACATTATTTCTGTGTGCAAATCAATTTTCCTCGCGGTTGTAGTTCTGTTTTTGTTGTATTGTTTTTTTTTGCGACTACCTTATGATAGTAAATAATTTGTTGCTAGCTTGGATCTATCACGTACGACGATCGAATGCAAAAACGATACACGTAAACAAATTACATGATTTATGGACTGCAGTCCGCCAAAATACGATGATAACAAACCAATTTAATCTTAATTAATTCGAATTTATTTACTGTTTATTTTTCGCTGTGATTTGCGCGCTATGCATCATTGCGAATATTGTCTGATTTGCGCATTCGACATTGATAAAAATTTGTTAGCAGAGCACTTTTCGAATAGCAATTATGATTTTTCGAATTATCCATGAGGTTATCAATGATAACTTTTAAATATTTCTTGGTCAATGTTCCAAAATTTAGATCCGAATCATTTTGAATTCTAGAATTTCGAATTGAAATTATAATTGATCAAAAAAATGGATCTATCAATAAATCTTTTAATTCGCTCATAAAATTATTGTTAACACCATAAAAATTAATTATTACCACCATTATTAATTGTAATCATATCAACCAACAAGAATGTTTCATTTGCGCTTAAAACTCATAAAAGTTGTTCAAACAGGACATAAAAGAATCTGAAAGTATAAACACATAAATATTTACATTACAAAGAATAATGATGATCTCTCGAATGCAAGTTGAGTATAAGTTGGTATTATTTGTTGCAAGGCCGAAATTCGCATGTAATAATCGCATTTAGCTTCAGCGCATTGTGTGTCAATGTTGTTCGCATTGTTGATGATGATCACGATGATCAATTTGCTTGCAATCACATTGAGTGTGTAAGGATGTTGCTAATCATCAATAAATGTGCGAGAGTAAGTGAACAACATCCCATTTTCGTGCATCCAGAAGTTGCTCGTTGTTGATGCACTCGTAATTCAATTGGATAAACAATTTACGTTTTTAATTGGACTATATATCATTTGATATGGATATTGGTGTATAATTTAATTAAAATTAACGATTTATAACGTCTAATTACTGATGTAAACTAAACATGCAATGCAGAAATCTACTTTTTAGAGAGTTTCATGTAAATATTTGTATTTTCTGTTTAGTTTACAATCTACAAATCTGTTTTACAAATAAAGTTCGGGGCTCAAAGTTTTTTCAAAGAATTAAGTTTTATAAATAGTCTTTCAAGATGTTAGAATGTCATTCAAAATATTTTAATGTTTGCAACAAAACAAAAAGTTTTTCCATTCAGATTTTTCAGTAACTTTAAATGTTTTAAAGTATAATTTTCAAAAAGTAGCAATTAAATTATTGGTTTGTTTATTAGTTTAGCTGATTAAGAAACTAAATAACTCCAAATATTTTTATTAACAAATATGTATAATATCTCATATTTCAAAGATACTTCAATGTCATTCAAATAAATTTCAAAGTTTGTAACTAAACAAAAACTTATTCCAAACAATTTTTTCAGTAACTTTAAAAGTTTCCAAAGAAATTTTTTAATAACTTTATACATATTTATAATTCATCTTATTTCAAAGACACTTTAATGTCATTGAAAAACATTTCAAAGTTTGAAACTAAACGAAAAGTATTTCCAATCAGAATTTTCAGTAACTTTAAAAGTTTCTAAGTAGAATTTTCAAGAAGTAGAAATTAAATTATTGTTTTGTTTATTAGTTCAGCTGATTAAGAAACTATATAACTTCAAATGTTTTTATTAACAAATATGTATAATTTTTCGTATTTCTAAGATACTTCAATGTCATTTAAATAAATTTCAAAGTTTGAAACTAAACAAAAAGTATTTCCAATCAGAATTTTCAGTAACTTTAAAAGTTTCTAAGTAGAATTTTCAAAAAGTAGAAATTAAATTATTGTTTTGTTTATTAGTTCAGCTGATTAAGAAACTATATAACTTCAAATGTTTTTATTAACAAATATGTATAATTTTTCGTATTTCTAAGATACTTCAATGTCATTTAAATAAATTTCAAAGTTTGAAACTAAACAAAAAGTTTTTCCAATCAGAATTTTCAGTAACTTTAAAAGTTTCTAAGTAGAATTTTCAAAAAGTAGAAATTAAATTATAGTTTTGTTTATTAGTTCAGCTGATAAGAAACTAAATAACTACAAATAATTTTATTAACAAATATGAATATTTCATAACAAAAACAAAAAGTTCTTGTAAACAAATTAACTTTAAAAGTTTCTAATTATAAGTAAAATTTACTCACTAAACTTTAGTTTTTCAACTCCCAGAAGACTCAAAAAAAAGTAGTGTAATAAAAACAAACAAGAAGATAAAAGGGCAGCTTCTACACTTTAATGTGCCGATAAGAAAAACCAGCTTCTAATCCCGATAAAAAATGCATTCCCAGACATGCATTTTCAAAACTTTGAAGCATGTATACACTTCAAATCTGAAGTGCCCGAAAGATCCCGCTTGATTTAATCGCCTCCCACGGGTCAAACAGACAAATTGCAACTTTCGATAAGCAAATTTAGAAATTCATAGTGTTATCATTATTGCAAGTGTTCCAATCGGCCAGCACATCTCAACTTGCGCGCCCAAAACTGACCCCTCAATAATTACAATTAACTGTCATTAGTTCGTTTGACGGCCAGCAACGAAGCAACCAGAGCAAAAATCGCTCTTAAGTGACTTAATTGCTTAACGTGTCAGTGCGGGGTGGGATGTTCTCGATTGAGCACGAAAAGGGGCGCTAAACCCAATGAATATGAATCGACCTGGGGGCCTGCTTCTGCATCAAGCAAACAAATAAACGCATTGTTTGTGTGGAGTTTGTGATGATTGAAAAACGGCTGCTGATGCTGATTAGTGACTTAATGAGGAAGCAGAGAATTAGGCACTTGATGCTGCTGTTCGTCTGTGTTTGGGTCTGTTTTTTGTCAGAGACACTTGAAAATGCACCCTCGAAGTGAAATTTGTAGTTCAGCCGTTTCCAAACTAGTTTTCAGGGCTATTAACATATTATCATGAGTGATAATGATAACGAATTAATGGACATTACTTAAATTCCTCATAGATATCATTTTCAAAAAGTCAGTTTCATTTGTCGACAGAAAAGTTTTTAAGTTTTTAACTTAACTATTTGTTATTATTATTAACTATTTGTGATTAACATGAGTGATTTTTCATTATAAACGACACAAAGTTAAAATTAAAGAAATTGACTGACTTAAATGCGATTTGAAAACGTTTTAATTGGCTTAAACGTTTTGTACTTGAGACAAATTCATTGCATCGCTAATAAACAGAATCAATTTCAATAGAAACTTCAACACATCAATTCTATCTCCTCATAGTTTCATACATCAACATTTTTTAAACAATATAATTGTTTTTTCAAAAATCAAATTATAGGCAACCAAGAATACGCCCAAAAAAAGTTTTGTCACATGAAATTGCGGTTTTACGTGGTCATCCAACGAGGTGTACCGGAAACGGATTTCTGCATCATGGAGCATCATGAATGTTCATTCACCAACTCGGACACGAGGATTGGTTTCAATCCAACGAACGAGTTGCATGCATCCGAATAGAGCTTCTAGTAAAGTTGAAGTTATGAATGTTGATTAATTGTGCTGCGGACTGACCATTCCAATTCACGAAATGAAGTAATGCAAACGAATTGGCTCGAGGACACTTCGAGTAATTGAATTTCGTCTCGTGCTCCATTCGCTCTGTCGAGCTTTCAAACCACTTAAAAGTTGTGCGAACGGAGATGTGCGGCTTGAAACGAGAACCTTTAGATGGCTTCTCGTATCGCGTATCTTCTGCGGTCTAGCGCCCACCATTTAAGTGCACGCAGATGCCATTTAACATCCACCTCTGCATCTATTATCATCCATTATCAATTTCTACGCTTGTGCGTTCCTTGCGTTCGAATTAGTTTTGCAACATTTTGAATTGAAGATTATGTCATGCAATCATTCGCGTTCTGTACTCACTTGCAGGTCGCAGAACGTGGGATCGTCGCATTGAGACAAATCAGTATCATTCTGCAACAAAAAATCAATTAGTTAATTAGTTTTAAACTTTGTTTTCTAAAAGATAAATTTTTGAAGTTCATGTGTCAAAAAAATTAAAGCGCCCCCATTGACATGTGACCCCAATTACATCTAGGGAATAAAGTCATTACTCCCTTCAGGGTAATTAATGACATTTCATTACACACCTCACAGGTGGCGCTTTTCATTCCAGGTATTTCCCCCCTTTACAACGCATCCCGAAACTAAAAAAGTTTTGAAAAAGTTTTCCCAACTTGAACTGCATTTGTACTTGACTCTTGAAGCGACGCAAATAGCAATAAACAAGAAACGAACGGCATCGTCGAACTAATACAACAACACGGAGAGGGTAATAAAAGCCCGATAGGAAATTCGAAATGCTATCAGCATGCGGGACGTTATCAACGACGAAAGCGAGATGTTATTAATAACTTTTCGGTCATTGGTCATCGGTCATCTTCGTTCTGCGCGATAATTTCTCGCGGGAACGCTCTCATCTCGCATCTCGATGTTTTCAATTGCGAGCGATCAACACTTGCGACAAAGATGCGCAAAGAGAAGCGAACCTAGGAGGACGAGAGACGAGCATTCGCATTATCGATGATCGGTTCGTTGATCAGCGCTTATTAATTAACACATATTTATAATGGGCATGCAACAAGTTTGATGATACGCGTCGTGAATGGTCGATGTTGTTGTCTTTTCTAAGTCATGAACGCGACGTCGGGTTGTTGTGCGTGTGGCATTCAGCCGTTGCAAAATTCTGATTGTAAACAAATCTTCTAATCGTTGAATTATGAATTAAAACTAGTTATCATCAAGCGCCAGTTAATTTTTGTTTTTAGGCTTCAACTACTTAAAAAAAACAATGAAGCATCTATTCTAGAACATCATTCTTGGATATATTCGATGAATTCAAAGGTAAAAACGTTTATCTAATTCAATTAAAAGTTGTAATTAACTTTTGTCAATAATTTGCGTATATTGGGTTGCATAACTTTAAGGCGCAACAATTTGTTTTCAAACAAATTTTCCAATGAAAGTTCTTGGGAAATCATCTTCAAACAACTTTAATGGGTTGAGTACACCTGACTCGAATGCATTCCACAAGGGCCAAACCCATCGGACGTACAGGTATTTTGTTTGCTTAACACTTCGATGACTTCGACGACTTCCTTTCTGCGTGAAAACCGCCCGTTTCTTGTGCTTGCTCGTTCGGCCACCCTTCCGTTCTTTTATCGAGCAGCCCCGTGATCTTGAAGCGTAAAATTAGTTCCTCTCACTTTTCCCGGACGTTCCAAATCACTTGCTGAAGTTGCGCGTCTAACGGATTCGATTGCAGTTCAAATTTTCCCGGCCTGGAATTCACCAATTCTTGCCCGCTTCCAGTGTTTACACGAACATTAAAACGCTTGCAGTTAATGCGTGTGGGAAAATAAGTCAAGTGAATCGTCATGAATATTTATATTATGCTGATTGTATGCGCGCATTGCTGCACCGAAAGCATTCGTAACGAATGAGCGAATGGAAAAACCTTGTTACAGATACGTGCAATAATATTTCACCCTGGAAACGTTAGTTTTTCGAGGTTTTCACTGATAAAAAACGTGTGTGCAATGGCAACAATTTATAAGTTTAAAAAACATTTGGAATCGCCCCATTGGAAAGTTTCTGAACTCTGAAGAGTCGATAAACTCGATGTTAACTCGAGATGCACGCAAGTCCTTAATGAATAACAATGCACATGGCCTTTAATTACCAAACGCACATGTTCTAATCAACGTACATGATGCATTTTCCAACGAGAAACAGTCTGCAATTCGCCGAAGAACTTTTTAAGTCGTTGTTTGTTTTTTTATCTTTCGAGTACTCACTTGCGATCGGCACTTTTTGATACATTCCCCAGTGATGTTACCATCGACGACGACGAGTCTGGAACACTTCGCGAAGCTGGGGAAGATCGCCACGAAGAAGAGGGTCAGCAACTGGATGGCAAGCCCCCGATGTGGGAATAAGCTCATCTTCAGCGACGCACTAATTCCACGCGCAGCCAGCAATCATCGATGGCACATTATTGCGTGTTGCTTTCGCTATCGCACAGCGCGGAAAACGTCACGCTTTTCATTCGCGCAATTTCACCACGCGCAACGCGAATCGAGACTTTTCGCGCCGCACTCGCTGCCGTTTTTGTTTTTGTTTCAGCAACTCGTCGCTCGCTCCTGAAAGCGAAGGACGCGCTCAACCGACTGAGCCACCGGCGCATGTACAAATTGGAATTGATGGCTTAGTGGGTGCCCCTCTCTCGTGCTCGTTATACCTTATGGCTTGGGTATTTTGCAGGAAGCCGCTGCGAGTCCGAAGCGCTTTCGAGAGGTATTGTGCTTTTCAATGATCTGCTGGCTGCTGCGAGCTAATGAGCGCTTCCGCTCGGCCGTAGTTTTCATTATTTGCCTTTCGGTTCGTTAAATCAAGCGCATTCCAACCGATTTGGTTCATGTCTGCTCTGCAAACTTCAATTGTCTCGCTTTTAAGTCGAAGATATGATGCTTTGTTAACAAACTACATCACATTTGATATTAACAAACACATTTTTTTGAAAGTGGGCAACATATTTATGACAAAAATGATTGCTTTATGTCTTTCTGAAACTGGTAATTGAATTGGTTTTGTTGAACATAAAGTTGGAAGAGAGTTATCCAGTTTTAAAAGTCCAACATTTGAGTTTCTAACTGTTGCTTAGTTTTGTTGGCTAAAAATTACATCTAAACATCATTTTGGAGTAGATTTAATGTACTTTTTTCAAGTTTGTAAAGAATTTAACTTTAAACACCCAAATTTGCTTTGCTATCCAACTAAATCAATTTGGATATGACAAAACTTTACTTAAGTAACAATTGTTGCAGTTTCTTATTATTTCATGTATTCTTACAACTTTTAACTACAGTTAACAATAAACAAGACGACGAAACATATCTTGAAAGTCTTTCACAAGTTGCTTCACCCAACTTACTTTGATGAGCGATTAGTGTCTCAGAAATGTATAAACATCATTTTGTAAACAATTAAAGCATTTGCCTTAAGTTATGAAACTATTGTCTGGCCTAAAAGCCTAAAATTTGCTTTGCTGGCAAACTTAGAAATTGGATATGAATATTATTTATGATAAATTAGTTACTTTATATTTTTGCCTAAATGGTAATTGAATCCAATCTATATAAACCTATTTTTAATTAATTAATCAAGTGTTCAGTTAGGCTATTCAGCATTTTCAAAATTCAAGCTCTAACTTGAATTGAAATATGCCTGTAATTTTGCATTCTTTTCATGTTTTATCAGAAACTATAAAATTATAATTTATTAGCAAACTTATTGAAGTTTTGCTAATGGTAATTTCTATTATCATTACGTCTATTTACATACAATTTAAATTTCCAATTTCCTTGCTGGATATGGTTAGTAATCTAGTTGTTGATTGAAATGAAAGTCATAACATAATTGAAATATACTTTAATCACAATATAGTTATGACAACTTCCTTATAACATTTTCAATGTTAAAATAGAACGCAGTCGGACGCAACTCGCATGCAAATAGTACAAAAATCAGTTCTGCAGCATGCGCATCGACGCAAAAACGAAAAATACATACGCGTATATTAACATAACGAGCCAGCTCATTATAACACTGGGGATGTGAGCTCTTCCAAAATAGCTTCGGTATCGATTGTCGACGCGTCCAGCTTCGTATTGCAAACTACGCTGCTGACCATTCCTGTGAAGAAGATCACATGCTTGGGCTTTTCCGCGTAGCGTTCATACAGCTCCAACGAATCGTGCAACTTGAGCAAGAGACTTCCATAATTCGCCTTGACGACTTCGAGGATTTGATCCTCTGAGGGCGTTGAAAGATGCTGCGAGGCCAACCACTCTTTGATTTTCGGATCGAAGTGCTTCCCGATAGCACGTATATTCACCAAACTATTCTGCAACTTTTGCGCGTTCTCCTTGAATTCGTTGTCCATCGTTTCGTATCTCAAACCTGCAAATTCACCTCAATTAGTATCGATTATTTTTCCAAAGTTTAAACATACACATAGCATCCAAATTGGTGAAAATATCCGAATTCCTGATCAACTCGTAGTACAACTCGTCGTAGCTGCCTGGCGTGGGCAAAAATGTATCTCCGTAAGTGACGAAAAAGTTTAAGATGTTAACGATGCGATGACAAAGGTCGAATATGTTCATTTTCTTCGCGAGCGTGCTCTCGTTCTGGATGAGATATTTGACCAGCGATGTAAGACTTTCCCAAACATCGATCCATCGATAACTGAGCCGCACGTGGCATCGTTTCTGATAAACAAGCAATCTGTGAATGATTCCAATTGTCAGCATGTATAACTCCAACGGGAGCTTCTTCATTTTGTGACTGACAATGAATTCGACCAGCAAATCTACAACCAGAAAACGTCATTAAATCAAGGCTTAGAATAGAATTATTGAAGATTACCAAGGAGTATCGCAACTAGAGGCTGAGGAGCTGTCGCTTTCACATTAGGTTTTTGGTGACGCATCGGCATTCGATGTAGTTGCACTTTAAAAGTGAGACTCACATCGTGCATTAAGGAATTTGCGTATTGATCTTCAGCAATACAACTCAAAATGATGAAGCATAACTTCACTGTGTTCATCCCGGAATCCGTTTTCGTATCCTGCATCACAATCGAACTGAAACATCAAGAATACTGAATAAGATTTCCAATCACCACCTCGCAAATTCAATATTTACCAATATTGGAAGAACGTTACCAATAAATTCGAAGGTTGTGCATTAACATCGACAACAGGAACAGTAGATAAGTCGGGTGTAGGTCCAGAATTCAGAGTGTTACTAGGAGATGGAGGCGAACTCGTATCAGTTTGCATTTGGGCCAATGTCGTAATGAAATTCCGGTTCAAATGAATGCCCTCATACAACGCCAGAAGCAGCGCATTGTTGGCCTTGATCTTCTGATTCCGCATACCTTCCTCCTCGGAGATGAACATGCTGCCCACACGAGTAGTGAACGTCGACAGCGTCGACAGCCAAGAAGAATTCTGCGCCTCTGTTTGCTCGCTGACAAACTGCTTGCAAAATTCCGTCAGCGACGCAGTGATTACTTGTCCGTATCCGCTTAGCGCCAGCTCATCATCAATGATGGACAAATTAACAATGTACGGGTTCGTTGAGTCGTGCTTTCTGTAGTTCACAAGTAATGTGAGCAGTAGGATCACATCATAGCCATGAGTTTGTCTGCTCTGGGCCTCACACAGCAGCTGGCTGAGACTCTCAAACAGCGGCGCAATCATGATGTACTCAATCATGGTATTTTCATTGATATTCTCAGTGCCCATCACAAAAATCAGCAGCAACTTCAAGCATAATCCTTTCAGACTGTTGGGGTAGTCACCTAATAAAATAAATGCATGTAATTAAGAAGTAATTTAATAAAACTGATGGGTTTACCTGAGAGGAATATTTGACAATGTCCCAAAAGCTTCTGCATCTTCTCTTCAGCATTCTGTACACCCATGAGTAAGCTAATGACATCAAAGCCAGGCTCACTGTTTGCTCTCTTGTAAATTGAATGCACCAAAACACATAGTGTTTGCATTGCTATAACAATCCTTATGTGCTTTTCATGGCCAAGAGCTTCCACACACTGTATGAAGAGCTCATTGATGTTGTCTTTAGCAGCTGTGAGTTGTTCAGGGGTCAATCGCAGCAGTTCAGTTTCGAGATGCCATAGTTTGGGTTTGATGAGGAACAGCTCATCCCAAAATGATGAATTATTTTTGGCTAGTTCCTCTCCCTTCAATAAGGACTCATATATTTGTAAAATTTTACCCTTCAGCTGCTTTTTGGACCATGAACCACTTCTTTTTCTTGCATTCATTTTAATAGGTTATAGTTACTCAGCGTTGGTAAACTTGCAGATTTCGTCCTTAAATAGAGATGCTTGTACATCCAGTGTATGTAACATAAAATAAACTACGTTAATAAGAGCAAATGATACGTGTGATTACTATGAATTGGTGGTAATTTCACTTCTGTTTACATTGCTTATATGAATACGAATGAAAATGTCGTGTCGCGGTTGGCAAAGTTGCCTATGTTGTTTTATCGTCACTCTGACAATATTTACAATTATTCATTAGTTGTTTATCTGAAACCAAAATAATCAAGTCTCTCCCATTTAATAATGTATTTATTTTTAATTTATTTTGAAAAGTTTGAAAGCATCTCCAAGTGGTATGGACTGCAACAGCAGTCTCTTAAGGTATTGTTCAACAATTTATTTCAATACATACAATACCTTATAATATATGTCATGGTTTTTCTTATTTTAGAATCTACCTTGTTTTCATCGAGTGTAGTTTGTCAAATATGGAGAACTTCAAGCTGCCAGAGACATATGGAAAGAGCATCTCCAAGCAGCTGGGATTTTGCAGTCTCTTAAGGTATTGTTTAACAATTTATTTCAATAAATACAATGTGTTATAATGTATTTTCATATTATAGCATCTTCCATGTGTTGTATTGTATGTCATGAATTTTAATATTTTAGCATCTTCCATGTTTTCGTCGAGTCGGCTTGAAAAATATGGAAAAGTTATAGCTCTCAGAGGCAGTTGGAAAGCATCTCCAAGCAGTATGGGCTTTTGCAGCAGTTTCTTAAGGTATTGATTAGCCATTTATTTCTATAATTACAATATGTTATGTGTCATCATAATTTTTCTTATTTTAGAATCTTCCATATTTTTGTGGACTATGCTTTGCAAATATGGAATTCTTGAAGCTGCCAGGGATATTTGAGAAGCATCTCTGAGCAATATGGACTTCTGCAGCAGTCTCTTAAGGTATTTTATTTACAATTTATTTCTATAAGTAGAATTTGTTGTAATGTATGTCATTATTTTTCGTATTTTAGAATCTCCATATTTGTTACAGGTTATTTGGTACATGTGATGAACTTCAATGAGCCAGGGACATCTGGAAATCATCTTCAAGCAATGTGGGCTCCTGCAGCTGTCTCTTAAGGTAATTTATCTCTATAAATGGAATATGTTATAATGTATGTTATAGTTTTTCTTATTTTAGAATCTACCAGGTTTCATTGGAGACTGTTCTACAGATATGATGAGCCAGGGACACCTGGAAAGCATCTCCAAGTAGTTTGGCTCCTGCAGGAGTCTCCTAAGGTATTGTTTTAACATT
>JARJDZ010007751.1:0-29649 GCA_030264555.1 Aleochara sp. GC000083
TTTGAAGCCTCATTATAACTTCATCTCGATTTTGAAGAGCAACATTGCAATATCGTAGTTTCATTCAGCATCCATACAATCGAAAATATTGACAATTGAATGGTACGGAATTTCACATTCACCTCTTGCCAATAATTGTAAACTCCATACTCGTTCTTGCATAAGGACTTACTATTGAAATCGCATGAGTCGTTGTTATTTCTACCACCAGTTCGTTGTTTCGTTCAAATATTACGATTCAGATCGTATCGGATAAATCGATCGGCGAAATTAGGTCGGTTTCATTACCGTTCTGACAGCACAACTTTCCGAACCAGGCATCAATATTTTGCAAATTTCGGCTTGGAATTTTTCTGCAATAATTACTGCCGCGTACATGTCGGTGATAATTGCGACTCAAATTGGTAGAATTTAGCGGGGAAATAAATGCGCAACGCTCTACGAATCGCCGTAATAACGATAATAATTCCGGAATTATATTATCACTGGATGTCGATCGCCGAAATCGGTGTGCGCCCCGGAGCGGGAGGATATTGAGTATCACCAATTCGCGAACGATTATTCGACTAGTTAGCAAAATCCAATGTGGCAATCGTGCAAACTGGCGCAATCAACAGCGCAGCGAGCGCGAGCAACAGGAACCTCGATGCGCGCCCATAATTATTATCTGTCCACGTCAATGTAGATGCAGAAGATAGTACACAATATCGACATAGCGAATGTTTCCAGAATTGAATCGGTTTCGCGTGCGCCTGTTTGGTCTATCAATTAATTCGATGCGGCAGAAATTACAGTCCATGTTTGCGCTTGCAAATGTTCCCTGCAATTTTCAGTCTAGCGCTTTCCACATGTGTCCAATGACATTTGCGGAAGAATTTCCTCACCACACAATTACACAGATGATGATAAACATCCCTATTTGTATGAGCTGTTTTGCACTGTTTTTCTAACCCCTTTTTTACTTGTTTCAGGTTGGTGTCAAAAGGATTTCTGAAAGAGTGCTCAAACGTAAGGAAATTTAATTTATCCTTTGGTTGCTCATGGATAAAAATTCAAGCGTATCTTGTTTCCCTAAAAGGACTTGAGATTTTAATTACAAGCGTAATCGTTTTTGAAGTGAATTTTAGGAAATACTGAGAAGTTTTTAGTATCGATTTCTAGACATCCAATTTTGCCAATAACATAGCATTTTTATGCCGTTGTATGCATCGAGTTTTCTGGTTAGATTGTAAACATAATACACTAATATACATTCAGGACGAATTTGGCGAATCGCGGAAAACTCGACGAATTTCCATGGCGAAAATCGTGTGCCAACTCTTTTCTCATGCATCGTAGATACGATTTATATTCAATAATGTGTTCTGCAAAACAGACAGTCGGAAGATACAATTCGCTTACAGAATGTATTCTATGTCATGCCATACAAAAGAACCACCGGAAAAATATGACACGAAAAGTGCATACATTTTCCAAGCAAGGCAAACAACTTTTCTTGAATTTCCCTACAATTTTTTCAACCCTCCCAAATAAAGGATAAATTTATAGTTATACGTCAGTCACGTTTACTTTGGAGGTTACAATTCATTACACTTCACCTTTTGGCTTTGATTAAGTTCGAAGATATGAGCGGAGTCGTTGGCGAAATGGTGGAAAGCTTTGTTTGAGAAATCATTCATCGTTCGGTCATGATATTTGCAGTTGACATTCGCGAATGCACGGATGTGTCGCATGATGAATTGCCGGCCCTGAAATGTTGGCACGTATGTGAAACACACTCCCGTACGGAAATTGCTTCAGAAGGATGGCAAAGGTGCAGAAAGGATGGCGGCCGAAACGCGCGCAACACATGCATCGGTGACATATTGCAAGGACGAAGGACTGAAGACGCGCGCTCGCTCTGGAAGCATTTATCAATGTTGCAGCCACATTGAAAGCGTCGAGCGTTTTTGAATAAGCGCGCAACTATTCGCGCTGTGTGTATCAGTCTTTCGCGAACGTGCGAACGCATACAAAACTTCATAGTTATACGAGCCTATGAATGGCATGATTGCTGGATGCATGCATATTTCGCAAATATGCAGGAAGACTTCCAGCGAGCTGCCAGGTACAATAAATGCAACTCTTCCCGATGACAGGAGCGCCCTCTGCGACACAATGAATAATTGTACTTTTAAAATTACATCATTTTTTCGAACGGGTAACAACTATCAAGTATTTTCTACAAATCATTTCTGACGTTTCTTTAGGATTCATCCCCATTCAATATTATTGTATCCAACTTGGATATAGATTTGGATGTCTCCCAGGATAATAGAAGAATGGGAGGTAATATAAAACAATAAAATAATTTAATCCCTGGGGGTTTATCCAAGATTAACATAAACACGTTGAGCCCACGAGATGGGACGCTTTTAGGACTTGATTTCCATTTGAAATAGTTAATTTCGACCATCGCTGACCTCAATTTTGCATTTCAGGCCGCATTTCTGTGGTGGCTGGTCCCACTTTCTATGAACCGGACCGAATATTTGAGGGGCACACACAATTCCCGTTCCTTCCTTGGCTCGCAGATAAGAAATTCATTATGCGATTTTCGGCCGGCCGAACGACCACCCAATATGCCGCCAGCGCCCCCTAACAATGTCGGGTTGTTGTTATTTTAGGATGGCGTCCAATGTCGAGGGACACACAAAAGCCAAATTAGATACGTCACGATACATGTGTACGCATAGAAATGCGAATATCCTTGAGATTTCCCCAGATTTGTATGTATTTTCCTATACGAATTTCCATCAATTCCCGGAAACCAGCCAAAAAATATCCATGCATGTGTAAATATTTAATCCCTTTAAATATCAACGGTGCCCATTTGGAATTATTGAGATTAATTTTTTACTCGTTAGTCGTTTTTTGATTAAATCTGGCGATTACAAAATATTTGGGCATCATTGAAACGGCCTGATTCGTTTGCGATATTTCTGCGAAAATTTAATGAAAGGATATTTGATCTGATTAAAATATTAATTAAATTGCATGCTTTGTGCGCGACGTTCGTTTAATAAATCGAATAATTTCACTGATGGAAAATGGAGGCGATTCAATTACTAATATAATTAATGAAAAATAATGTTCGAGTATTTGCCTTTCATGTTGATATTTTCGGAATTTATTATGATTACATCCGAATAAATTATCGACTGCCAATGGTGCTTATCGCAAGGCTATTGCAAATCTGATGATCATATTTTTTTGCAACAAACGTACAAACATGATAATTACATTTAAACCCGGCCGTCAGCTACGGATGAGGTCGTGGAAATACATTCAAATCCTGCAGGATGTTTCCCGCGGAGGGATTTACCGATCTCTGGCATTTGGCGTGCGGTAATTCGCATGTCGCATTTCGGGTTTCAGATTTTGGATTGAACTCGTAGCGTACGCAAATCTGAAATAATGTCGCGCTCGCATGTGGAGGCAAAACCGAAACCGACACCATCCGCCAACAACCCGAAACCACTCGAAATTCAATTTCGCCATCCGCGAACGCATCCCGAGCACTCCCCTTACTTACCATTAACATATGATTTGAATATTTAACGACGAGCATCACTCATACGGGTTTTGATATTTTCTACTTACCCCCAGTCCTGCGAGGCTGTCAAAGAGAAGAAGCACTGGCAGAAAGTTGTCCCAACCAGGGGTTAATCCCTTCGAGGAAAACTTGTCCAAGTCGTTGGAATCAATTAAACTCCACGCGTCTGTATCTGGCTTAAAATATATTTAATTAAAACTACATGTACATGAAAGCACCAAAGAAGTCCTTCAATTCACTCCGGTGATTGGAAGAGAATTAATGAATTCCGACGAGGGTCCTTCAGGGACAATAAGAAATCGAGGGATTAAATACGACGATGTGATGCATTAAGGACAATCTCAACTCTTAATTTGAACGCTTCTTTCTGCGAGCAACGTTAAGTGGTGCTTTCGGAAAATGCGCACATCAAATGATAAACGAGAGCCAGCCATGTGAAAATGCTAGAAAAGAATTCGCTGTTGGAGAAATGTTAAATTATTTGCTGGCAAATTGTTGCGTGCTTGTATCGTGTGATTCCTCGTTATTATCATCCCTATTATCACTTTGTACGAGCCACTTAAAAGGCCTTGAAGCAGGCCAACAATACTTTTTCATGTTTATGTATTGTGGGCAGAAAAAATAAAATAAAACGCCTCGACATAAATTACACCAATTTTTCTCTGGATATGATAGTTATAATGATGACGTTGGTTGGACATGCGAAAAAACAACCAACGAATTTGATGTCTCTCATAAATTACACTTTCAATTAGGAATGTGTTGCTAACATGAAAGGATTATTAATAATACCCACTATGGGGTCAGGATAATAGTTACAATGAAAGTTTTGGTAATCTCTTTGGGAAATTTTGAACAAAATATGCAGGATTTTAGGTGTAATTTTTAGCCACAAAATCTGAGATTAAATGAGGGGGAAATTTTGTGTATTCGTATTTTCATTAGAGCCATTATTTCATATTACGTTACCCAAATCTGTTCGGGTCGCCCATGGCATTATTGCTTCGTTATCAATTTCCATCTGGTCCTTTAGCATCCTTCCTGGAACGCACCTGAAACGAACGTTCATCTTTCTTGGGTTACGTGCCATTTATTTCAATAATTAAACTCATTCATATTTACGACCTGCAACCGTGCAGTTAATTACAATCGACATTTTGCTATGAATGGCAATTTTTCGCAAAAATTTCCCGTTTTCCAGGAACCTTCTGCTAAGTCGTTTTCGACCATTCCCTCGCTGGAAATCGTTTCGCACTGGGATGTAATATTGTATCCTGGTCATAGGTAGGGACGCTCCAGGACGTCAGGATCCGTAATGAGCGAAAGGATCCCTGCATGCCATCCTCCATGGTCGGTTCACCCTCACCGTCAAATCAGTAATGAGAATTTTGTGAGTTATGGCCCTGGGTGTATCGCTATCGGTTGCGAGCGCCTCTTTTTATTATGATTATTATTATTGGTACATCCTTCCTCGTTCCGTCAGCGGGGGGTTTCGCCGAAGAGGCGCGCCTCGCAATAATGCAGAGTATCGATGTGTCGATATCCTTTCGTCCTATTGAATCCTCAATGAAAGGGAATGAAAATGAAATGGCTGGTTTCGTCCCCTTCTCGTTGGACCTGCAAGCAAACCAAAAAATTGCCAATTGGTTAATCAATCATTTCGAATTTTTCCCCTAACTGAATTGTATTGGGCGGCAAAAGATTATATATCTTTAATAAGGACTCGGCGCATGCAAAAAAGCGTTTGAACCCGGAGGTCCCAACTAGAAGGGGGGTTCTGGTCGGGACTGATGACGACGGGAGAAAAATGGTTTTAATAAGCAGCAGGGCAGAAAACACGAGTTAGCACCGCCACTGAAAGGGATGAAAGGAAAACTGGGGAAAACTCCCGATGAACGCCCTCGATTGGGGCCCCGGTGGTAAATTAATTAAAGCCATTAATAATCAATGCAATTGAAAGATTCAATTAGGTTCAATCGATGCGCGAGAACTTGCTGACTTATTGTTTTTTATGCTGGGTTTCTACTAAGGATAATGAATGTATTTTTCAATGCCAAGTGAATATTTCATTTTCTACGAGTGTCTACGTTCTTAGGATTCAAGACATATGCTTGTCATCCAAGTCACTTAATAAACATCAACAAATATGAGCTGAAATAGGTTCGTCCTGTAGACTGGAGTAATACCTGCAGTTTCACGCGTCGAGCAATCTGTAAGCATGAAGGATACGTGAGTCCTGAAACGGCGTCAGAATTCTAACAAGACATTGCCTCCAAGGATAATAAGCATACATGCTATGCATTAGTTATGTGTTCAACACCTGCTTATTCACCTATCAACATGTACCCAATTTTGCATTGGAAATTCAAGGATTTCATCAACCACCTACCAAATTTTTTTGGGATTTGAAAAGTACATACAATCATTTGTATGTTGTAACCCGCATGAGACCTTCATGGAAACCTCCCTTTGGTTAATGCCCCATTGAGGACCTTATTTACATCTGTATTCATTTGGGCGTATGAGGCTCGTTAAAAGTTTTCCACATGGCGTGGAAAGGTCGCACTCATTAAGCGTTCCCGCCAACTTTTTCGACTCCCTTGTTAAACCTTGCAAACTTTGAAACAGATAACGTTATAAACAAACAAAAATTTTTCGCAAAATTATAACGTAATTTGCAAGGGATAATGATCAAACTAGGAGCATAAAGATGGAATCAACGTTCTTATTTGAGCAGCATTAACGATACACAGGGCGACGCCCAAACGAACCCGGAAAATGCTGGGACATCCTGGGTGGTTGAATATAGGTCGAGCTTGGTTGTAAAGCTCCAACATAAGTAGCGTGTAAACAGAATAAGCTCAATCTGCCAACGGAAGCACAAATCTGGTCCAGGTACGCGAAGAAATAGGAAATAAGGCAGTCAGCCAACCAATTTCGAGCCCAACTAAGATGGAAAATTGCCCTCAGCTTCTACAAAATGTCAGATTAACTTTGGTTTAAGAATTTTCGGACCTAAATAGTGGTCCTTTATTTCTATTTACTTAAAATACCACATTTTTTATTGCAGTCTTGTTGATGCAAACATGAAAAACGCGTCCAGGATAACAAAGTTTTTCTTCGGCTTGTTGTGCCACTCATTGTTCGTTCCCACCTAGGATATTCCCTTCTTGTTGGCGTTGTTTTTCTTCGCTTGCACGACTTGGAAGTGAAGCTGAAACAAGCTGCTCAGAGCAAGCGTAAACGCCTAGATGATGTGATAGCAGGACGAAGGGACGAAGACGCTGGTGCAAAAATGGGACGAATGGGTGGTTGACTTGGGAGGATGGTTGGTGACGCTTGGGCGCGTGTAAAAAAGTTAAAAGCTCGCAGCTTTGCAAGTTTTCGAATCGTTGCGCTATTGTAGCAGTACAAACTAAACTTGTTAGTTTTTCACACCAACTCCCCGGACTTATTTTGCCCAAGAAGCTTTCGTCCTTCTCCCGCATCTTCTGTTTGTTCACTTTTGCGTGCACGTGTGATGTGACTGTTTCGTTTCCACAATGTCTGCCAGTGAGGACAACTAGCAGACAAGCAAACAGCAAAAGGGCTGAAAATTTTCAGTCAAACACAAGTCGAGGTAATGCAAGCAAAGTAACTTTTATCTTGATAATTCCCGAATTGTGTGCTTGTAAACGTCGCGCCAACATAAGGATCTTATCAGGAGGACATTTCGTAATTTTTATCCGCGCAATTTGTTGGTGCATTGAAACAAATTTTTCCTCGAAGACGCCGGAATCAAAGCTGCATGAAAGACACATGAAGCGATATGCGATAAAAAGAATGAAGTGTTATTTTCCTTTTTATAATTTGTTTTCCTGTTTGTAGCGTTCCGTTAACGATGGAATAACATAACTCAGGAATCTCTCATCTCATCCGCAGTCCTCGTGGATTTCTTTCGCCATCTTCCGCATCAACTTGCGCATCTTTTACGTCTTTTGCAATTAAAGTGGGATCCGGCCGCTCTTGCGGCTGAAGATTAAATCTTAAATCGCTGGCTCGCTTCTCGGTTTGTGTTCCCTGATTCTGGGGGCTTCTCTTTTCCGTTTCATTATTCTTCCTTTTCCACCATTTTCGCATCGCATCCCGGCGATCCCTCCGCATGTAGTGCTGAAATGTCTGCTGAAGAAGGCCGTTCCTCCACTAAGTGTTCCAAAACATCCCCAATTCATCCCCAAATCAACTCATTAATCAACAACTCTCATAGAGATGACTCAGAACAGGTGGAAATGATTTTTCAATTTTGAAAATTCACTGATTGGAGGGTAAATTTCTGTTATTTTCTTTGAGGATATTGTTAATGGAGGAAAACACCTCCCGAATTTCGAGGTGCAGAAAGAATGGAAAGCGTGCATTACGCACGGACGATTCCGGAATGAAAAATCGTGGTTTATTAAAAAAGTCTGCGGGACCACTTTGAAAATGAAGTTAAATGTCGCGGAAGAAACAAAGTTGGGAACGCTCCTCGCGGCGCATACCTTCACACACATAGCCATTTAGGACCATGGTTCAGGCCAGAAGACTTTTCTGAATGTGTGTGGACAATTTCCACTCGCACGTAGTAACCCCAAGCACTGAAAACCTGTCCGGTCGTGGTAAATCTTGCGTTCGCACAATCTAAAAACGCCGCCTCCAACTCATTTCGAGTGTGAGGAAAGTTGACCTCCGGCTGGAGAAGCATTCTTGTATCGGGGGTCGTAGAAAAATGGCCACGAATGTGGGCTTGAAAAACACCCCAAATGTCGACAGGACGAAAACACGCCGGCAAATAAAGAAGAATACACCGGAGATGGACGATTAACTGACATGGAAGCAAGTTCGTGATCCATTTTCGTTTCGGGAAGTCGACTTCCACTGAAGGCAAGTCATTTCGTCCTTATTTGCCAGCACGCATTCATTAATTTCAACGAAGGATTACACTATTTCTGACTAGTCTCGAATGACTGCTCAGATTTTTGCCAACTCATGCCGGAAATAACTCACTTCGGGGTCGAATCTTCACGCCAAAGATCCTTGCTTTAATCTAATCATCGATTACTTATTAATTACTTCGCGCAGACGACGGCCTGAAGAGTACGAATTGTTCCTCGTGTAATTACTTAAAGTTCACTTGGCACAATTCAATGGGCTTCACGCGAAAGTTTCCCATTCATGACGTCTGCTGATCCTATTTCAACGAGGATAACTGCAAGGATAACGGAAGAGTAGTTGCACTTGTCGAACGCAGCAACTTTGCGAAGTTTCTGTGATAATTCAATTTCAATTTTAACAAATGATGGCGCTGGATTCTAGCTTCGAGAACTGTTAAATTTCGTAATCTAAGGACAAACTTGATAGAATCCTTAAATCTACTTAGAGCTTTCTGGTTCAAAAATATAGCTAATCAAAGATCTAGAAAAAAATCATTGACTTAGTTTTAAATTCAAATCCTGGCTTAATTATCCTCGTAAACGTCGTGTTCACTACTCCATAGTTCGTTTTATCGACTGATAAATGCAGTAATTCAAGGATTTTAAAGCGTCGCGCAAAACGTGCGCAATTGAATTAAACACCACGTCCTGAATCCTTTCGAAACGACGCTACTAAACATAAACAAGCAATGAATTTTTCGACCCAACGCGATTTTTATATGAAGAGCATCAATAAATCGAACTGCGAATTTAAATTTCATTTAAGCGTTCGCACTCTTTTATACACTTTTATACACGATGTGTTCTTCGCGCCGTAAAAATCGCATTTCGTCCTGTCCATTTCCCGGCCAGATGTTCGACGAGGGAATAAATATGGCTGGCATATTGATGGCGAAAATTGAAAGTGCGCACAGATGTGAAATTTCGAAATTCACTTACTAACTTAGTTATGAGTTGAGTATATGAAGAAATCAATGCATCGATGTTCCAGGAAGGTGTGATTGAAGTGCATACGGGATGCAAGCAATGTGCGAACGGGAGAGCAGGGAACATGTGAGGGAATTGCCATCGAGTGCCGGAAATGTACGAGACGTTCACATTTCCTTGGCACTCTCGCAAACCAAATGAAATTTCACATTTTCACACCCACCCCTCGATGGAAATATGCCACACTCTCAGATTATATTGGCGAATTTTAAGCATAACTCGCAGATTGCAAATTTATCCATCTTCATTTTCATTTTTATTTATATTTATCACCAAGAGTTGTCGGGAAATGTTGGAAAAATCTCAGAGGCTCAAAAAGATGCTTGTTGGAAAATGAAGTTTTCGTGAATTAAGGCGACAGACATTGGTTTTAATTGAATTTCTGAGGCATTAACCGCATTTGTGATGGACGAGGACATATGGTGGGAACGTGAAGGACGTGTCCACGCATCACTTATCCTCTAACAAGGAGCTGCTTCGGCCCAGTGACTGAAATAACAGCCGCATTGCACTGCTCAGATGCCGGAGGGCGTCTCTTCGGCTCGTCCTTTAAGTGGACGCGGTGTATCAGTGTAATATGGAAGCGCGTCCGGAGCTTCCCAGGAGGCTACTTCAATAATCCGATTTATCCACAGATTGGTACTTCTCGCGTTCATGTCCTGCCTTGTCCTCCTCGGCTTCCCATCGCTCCATTCGTTAACTATGTATGTCCTGCCAAAGGTATGCCACATTCGTGCCGATCCTTCCAGTTCTATGCGGCAGGATCGCCTCATCTAATGGCGGAATTGTCGCCAGGATAATTGAATTCCTTTCAAATTAGAGATTAATTTAGGTCGTAAGATTTCCGAGCATAAAAAGACATTTTCTTTTTCTGAATGGAGTAAGAGAATTTGTTGAGGTGAAACTTGAGAAGTCCAATTAGAATAACGATCTGCAAGGATTCTTATCGTTGCTGTACTTGGGAAATTACCATCAATTTACTGCATTCGATTGTTGTAATGGCGGAATTGAAGTCAGGATATTTCCAGGACTAAACGATTCGAAGCATCGGGAACAATGATATTATTGCAATAACAAAAGTTTGTTAACTAGCAGGATAGTAATAATATGCTGTACCGAGTACCAATGTGAAAATTGTCCTGATTCGATTTGATGTTCCAATCGGAGGACAATCTGCTCGTTTTGTCGAATAGTCAAACGATAACTGCGTGTCTTCCTGGTTTATCCTTTCCTTTCCGTTCGTTCAAGGATAATTGTAAATGTTTATTCGTTTATTGATTCTCCATCGAATTTCTTGATTAAAGATAACTAAAATGTCGTTGATTTTACAATGTGAAACAAAATAAAGAATTTCGACCTTGAATCTCATGGGAAATCAGTGGAAATCGCATGTGGATTAATTTGGAATTGGAAAACTGGATTGGTGATTTATTCAGTAATTAATTTCCAACAATTGGAATATTTAACTGGGGTAATTAGAAGAAAATTAGCAAACAAATTACGACAAACTCTCTGGATTATTGAACCATTAGGTTCAAATTGACTATGGTGCATTCATAAATGACTAATTGTCCAAATTGATATTGCTCAAATTGGTGTAAACAAGCGAAAAATATACAAAAATATCTTTGTTCCGTTTTCGTTTTTGTTTTTCTCGAAACGAATGTTTTCCGCTTTTAGCGTTGAGTTGGGGGGCACCGAAAACGAATTCCATTTTGGCTCGGCTGTTGACACATCGACCCCAAATCATTGGTCCGCAACACAAGCATGTCCAACATCCGCACAGTAATTACAGACAAACAAGCAGAGGCATAACAAGCAAGCAGTAAAAATTACATTTCGTCAAATGTCAATGCCATTCAATCATTCTGAATGCCAATACAACGAACCAACGAGTCGTTCTCATGATGACTTTCAACCTTTTGGCTCGCGTTAGATTCGCAAACATTCGCAGGACATACGAGACGAAAATTACGAATGCGTCGGGTTTGAATTCACCGGGCACTGTTTAAATTAATGTCGGGGGAATGTGAATGCAATTTGGGCGACAGTTAATTGTCTCTCCAAAACAATAGCAGGAAATTTCCCAGTTATAAAATAATCCTGCAGTGAATGTCGAATTGTTTTTTTAATATCTGGATGAGTCCTTGAAGAAAATAAAAATACATGATGGAAGAAGCCCCTGATGGCTGTCATCGAAGAGCAAGGATTACGATTGGCTGCCGACAGACAGCGAGGGCGCATAAAGAGGAATGAAGGAAATGGTGATTTCCTATGCTCGTAGAAGTATTTTTTCGTCCTTGCGCGCCCCATTTGAGGCACACCAGCGCCCTCACAGGAAGGCAACATGAGGAGGCATTGGGGAGCGATATTCTCGCCTTCCACAGCCGTTACTTTTCCGCTTCTTTTCCATAGTTTCGAACGGTTGTTCTGTTTTGCTGCCGCATGCATCGCTGCATAGCTTTTCCATGATGGGCGATACGTCCTTCGAACCACAGCACCGAAACTTTATAATCTTTTTTCACCCCGAGGCTGGGTGTGAAGAGTGTCGCCGAGAGAGTATGCGGAACAAATGTGAGTTTTCTTCAAATTTCCTGAAATTCAATCTGCAAATAGAAATTTTATCCTTTTGCCATATGCGACAAGAGTGCAGGAAAACGAGAAATTTTGAAGGATTGGTTTAGGTATTACACCATAGTGAATTTTTTCTGAATTTTCCGATTCCCAAAACAAATGGAAAACTATCTGATCCCAGGGAAAGGTAAATTACATCAGATTTTGCATGAAAAATTCAAATTCCTTGGAGTCTAGCTCTCTAAGCCGTTAAAATAATGTTTCGTTGATCCTGTAAGCAAGGATAAGAACCTTCGAAACCTTCGAGCATCGTCTATATGAAAAAAATTGATGCCAAAATAGATAGGGAATGTCATTATGTGAGGGGATGTGAAAATGTTGACGCATTACCGAATGGGATAATTTTATTGTTTCCCACAGCGAACCTGAACGAAAAACTCTGTGGAAATTTACTTTCCAGTGAACGCCTTTGAAATCCATTCCTAGATCCCACTTTTTCCTTTCCAAAAAACCTTATACCAAGTGTTTTTGAAGATCCAAATTTAATTTGACTTTAAAAAACATTCTTTTCTTTTGGCTGACAAAATTGTAAAATTTAAGATTGCAGTGAATTATTTTGATATTATGTGTAAATAATTTACAACGCTGTTGAATTCCGGGTTTTTGCAGGATGCCAGAAACAGTGATGAAAAAAGTGAAGAAAAACGAATTAAATGATCCGTACACAAGTTGTTTTCTTTCACTGCGTGCGCGGCAACTTCATTTCATCCGAGGGTTCTGCAGAAATAGCCCCAGCAAGGCTTTAGTTGGCCGTATGTTTTAGTTTTGTGGGTTTCCGAATAGAATCAAATAGCAGCTGAAAGGAACGCCAGAAAAAAACGGAAAGAAAAATAGTCCTGAAAATACATGTTGACTCTGTTGGTGGTGGACACAATAGCTTCGTTTGTACGGCTTTAAAATGAAAACCTACAAAGGGAAACGTTCAAGGATAACACCATAAAAGTTATCGGAAACAACACTTAATAAGTAAAATATAATAGGTGATATTATAAGAAAATTATATGAAACTAGCGGACCCGGCAGACGTACACATGTCATTAATTTAGAATTTCACTGAAAAAATATATCATTAAAAAATAATATAATATTTTACATTAAATGCATTTACATTTAAGTCGGTTAAATTCTGAATCAAATGAGACTAAGTAACATATTTTTGGAATGATAGTTCGTGAGATATAGCAATTTAAACTTTTCTTGCATATTACCCCAACGCCGCGAGGGGTGCCGCGACGCGCTCTGCAGTAGCGCAAGTCGCCTGAGACTCAAGCGAGTCTCCCGCGCAGTGCACTACTGCCACGCGCCCGCGGCTCACCCGCTAATGTGTGACTCAGCGCGCATATAGTTTAATTGCTTATAACTTTAGAACGGTAAGACATATTTTAAATATTTAAAGTGCACAATGTACAGTAATAAAAAATGAATCGACTTCTGCCTGCGAAAGTCCAGGTTGTTAGTCTTTTGTTTTTCATTTTAAATTTTGCAAAAGGATTTTTCTTGTAATTTTGTATGGAATAAAAGAAAATAGTAATTTCTGTATGAAAAATCTCACTTACATTCACTTACATTTTTATTGATATAGATATCAAACCAAAATTTTTAAATTTGTAAATCCATTAGTGTAATCCTTTTTCATGCAATCTGCAGATATTAAATAATAAAAACAATTGACTGAATGGGGAATTGAATACATTGAATTCCAATTCACAATTGAACGATCGTAATTAATGCTGTAATATTTTGCATTAGTTTCGGCCAAACTGCAGATTTATACGAAAGCGCATTAAATCTATTATCTCGAACGCGTCCCAAATAACAAAATGAAATTACATTGTGGTTAAAAAGTGGCTTTCTGGCTGCAACTCCTGCCAAAGCTATTACAGAGCACATGCAGTAAGAGAGAGCGTGTACGTGTCGAAAACGAGATTATTGATTTCGAACTTCTGCGATTGATCCCCGAGGGCAATAACGATAACGACCTAACCACCTCGTTAATAAAAGGTCCTTGCCGCCATTGCCGCACCAGCGCCACCAGTGGCTCCGGCAAATCGAACGTCAGGAAGGATTTGTTCGACGACATCCACCCAATTCGGGCCGAACCATAGGTGCGAACCACGCGAAGAGGTTTTCGGGACGCATCCTTGAGTAATTCACCATCCGATGGGGCGCGTTGTTGCGGTGCATCCCATGAATGCTGGCAAAAAGGACGATACCCTGCAGGCTGGTGGTGATCGTTACGTGGCACATTTGCTGGTTTTCCAATTGTTTGCAAATGCTCCAGCGAGATGCACTCCATTTCGCTGAAGTGGAAAATTGATAAAATTGCTTTCCCATCGCATGTACGCCCGCGTTTTATTTGCTATCAATAATAGATTACCAAAGTTCGGTGATTTACTTGGTGTTTTGCTGCAATTTCATCGTCATTGAACCAAAAAGAAAAAAATCAACCCCAGAGATTTCAACCAAAATGTTAATTAAATTGCAGGTCAAATTACCTAAAAATCACAAAAAAGTTGATTTTGTTTTTGTCTATGTTGGTTCTTCTTCTGGGTTCGATATAGTTTCATTTTGCTGGTGATGGTGGAAAATTTCATCTTGATATAGAAGCAAGATTTCTTCGTGATGTTCTTTTCTGCGTCCCCACCGAAATGTTTATGCCCCCATTGCTGGGCCAATTTCGTCCGCTATAGTGGAAAGCGTGTGCGGAATGCATCACACGCTGCTGACCGCCCCAAAGTAATCAATACGACAGATGGGCATAAAAGGTTATTGATGGAGAGCGTTGGACCAGCCACAAACGTATTCCTTGCAAAAGGAGTTCCCATACACCAGCCGTCACACTCCTCCAAGTCCATCATTCTCGTACCTGCCGCCCCGCAATAATTTCATATCTTTCCATCTCGGTTGAATGGAGCTCTCCCGACAAGATGACTGATAGCCCAACGTTTCGGCCCTCGGAGTTCTTTAAATGAAAGCGCGTTTTTACACAGTGAAACACTTTGGTTTATTTGGATATATGAGGTATTTGTTTATTCGGCCATCAAAGCGAAAGTAACTCAATACTTGATCTCTTTCTTTGTCTTTTGTACAGTCCCAACCATGACGCATCCATTAGGAAATTCTTTATGTGCAAATCATAGATAACACAAATGTATAAATCATTTTTCGGTTGTAAGTGAATACAATGCATAATGGTTTATTGTCTCAGCAAATTAATAAACAATTAGGAAATTCAGACTTGGAGTATAAAACCATGAGCTCTGGGATTTTTACACATTAAAGAAGAAAGTTCCACAGAGAAAAGTAACCATGAAGACTCTACTGTTCCTGATTTTGTTGCTAACAGTAATTTCGTGTGTAAACATGAAGAAACAATCTTCGCAAACAAAAAGTCTTGATCTAGTTCAACATTCATCGATAAATCCCATGAAGAGAAAAGTGGAAACTCGTAAGTTTTTTGCCCCAAAAAATATTCAGAGATTAGTGCCTAGATATTTACTAGATTCAGCTAGCAAAATAGCGGATAAAAGTCATCATCAAGGTCATACAGCAGTTGGAAGATCAACAAAGAGTAAGAAATCTTCAGGACGATCAAGGTCCCCATCTCCGACGAGAAATTCAAAGAATAGGAAAGCAAATCCAACTGGAGGTAGCAAACGAGGATCTGGGTCCAAGGCCCCAAAAAGAACCACTCATCGTAAAACAAGCAGAGTTTAAATTTAAAATGTAATAAAACTGAAGGAAACATTTGGTATGGGGGAATTACAATAAGAAATATAATAAATAAAAAAGAATACTTTCTTACATATTTCATCGCGTTGAGAAAACATTGCCCAAAGGCAAAAAATGTATGTCACATTTGATTTACGGTAATTTGTCTTTCTACCATTCGCGTTCTGCATTCTGAATGCCATTCGTTCTGTGCAAATGTAAATATTTTATTAGATACCATGAGATAATAAAATCTAAGGCTTGCATATATGTAAATCAGGTCTAGATTTCATAAATTCATTTTCCTAAAAAATCCCCGGGCGTTTTTGTCCACAGGACAAAATAGTAAATAGTTGGGAGCACAAAGAGAAACGCAGAATTTATGTTCGTATCCAGTAGAGGTGCTCCAAAATTCATACAAATTGCACCACTTGGAATATTTAACATAAATATTAGCTCCACTTTGCATCACGTGAACTTGCCCCTTGTCTGCGGACATAAAATGCACGATCGTAAAGTGAAGTTATTGTTTTTCGTCCTCGCATTGGATCTGGATCGAGCAAGAAGGGTTTTGAGAAATGGTCTTCTCGTCCAAGTCGAGGCACAAGTTTGAAGTAATATGGAAGGAAATTTACAAAATTTAATAGAAACGTGGAATTCAATAAGGCAATAAAGTCAAGAATTGAACCGAATGAAACAAGAACATTTCTCCAAAAATATTCTTTTGTTTTTTGCAAGGGGGAAATGTATGGATTGAAATTAAGTTAAAGTTCGGGCCATGGAAATTGATTTGAAATTTTTTTTGCAAATCAAATTAGGTACCGACATTTGTCAGTAAAAAGTTGTGATAACTTTTGTTGTTTAAAAAGTGCGGCCCTAACGCTGTAAATAAAACAGCAGAGAATGGTGAAGGTCTGTTGGCAATATCACGTACGAAGAGAATATAAGCGAACTTAATGCATGAAGCTTGGTGCCTGGTCGTAATATGATGGCGAAAAAGAAGTTTTTTGTTTCATGTCGCTTGAGTTACTCCAAACGCGCTCCTCGGAGTTTTTCGCTTTATTTTGTTATTATTTGGTTGACTTGTTTTTTTGCTTTTGCTCATTTTTTCGACAAAGGATCATTTTGATGCAAATTAATTTGCAAAATTATTTATGGATCAGGAAAAAATTTCCCTCAGGTCCTAAACCAAAAAGTTTGAATTTGGTAGATGATTTCATATTTCAACGCACAGTCAAAAATTGTAACGAAAAAATTGACAATCATGTCGACCGATACTCTCCGAAAAAAATTGTTTCATTCGTTCACGTACTCATCTGGCAACAGGAAATACAGTCCTTCAAATGCAGCCATGATCCTGCCACACGCTTGGTTAATCTCTAAGCGTGCGGCATTCTGGTACGCACCAGAGTAAATTCGTAATGCACACAGGATATATGTGCCAATGCTATCAGGCTTAGCGAAATGTTATCTCGAAACACATTCATGTGAACGAAATGGATGGAGATTCCCACATTTCACACGCATTTTCGTTCGGTGTGAACCCTGACTTTTGGAGAGGCGGGAAAAAAGCCTGAACACGTGAAAAACGCATTAAAATGCCAACCGGCTGTCGCTTTCAAAACGCAAATGGAATCTAATAATTATTTCGTGGATGCTTAATGGTTAATGTTTCAGGAAGTTTTAAATTCCCATTATAACTCACAAAAAGGCGGAAAATTTTCCAGCAAAACAAATCAAACCTAAAATCTCTTCCATTAAAAGTAACAAATGTGAAATTTTAGAAATGAAGAAAAAGTGCAAATTATTCCCTAAAACGTTATTTTAGTGCATTTTTAAATTTCAGGAAAATTTCATTAAAGGCAAGAATGCGTTCGGCTGACGCAAAAAAAACTGCAACAACAAGAAATGTTCGGTTTTTGTATTGTTTTTCCGGCCCAACATGGAATTTATATTGAACGCAGCAGAAATCCACATGTAGTGATTATTCGTATGCAAATGAATTTCGCTGACATTTCAGTTCAGTTGGCGAACTTGTTTCAGAACTATTCTGACTATTCCCACTGTTGGAGTTGGCGCATTCACAAAAACAAATTGTAGCCTCGTACACGTACGAAATATGAAACGTCATATAGCATTTTCGCGCGCGCTGGGAAAATAACAAATTTCGGCGAACATCATTTGCTCGCCCTTTTTTCCGGGATGCATGCGTCTCACAAATTCCCGCGGTTTTGTATTCGCCGAGTGAGCACGAGATTAATTAGTAACAATATGTAAGGACAAGTACGAAACGTCGGCCATGTTTGCCATCCAGGACTAGGAAAACAAAAGGCGACATTTCAAAAGTATTTCAACACGTAAATGAAAATTCCCCGCAAAATTTATTTTGCGAACGGAAAATCAATAGCTTCTTATTTTTAGGCCCGTCATTATCAATGTGATTAATGAAATTTCATCCTTCAATGTTTTTCTTTGCATTTAATGACGTTGAATCAATAAATTTGTTTTCCATCATAATTTGAATTAAAAATTCCTACCAGATAGTAATTAGGGAACGAATCAAAAATGGAGATTTCAGGATCCTGAAAGGCATGGCTTGTGATTAATGATATCCAAAAATAGATTTGAATCTAAAAAATGAAAGAAAATAATATAAAATGGTGTAATTAAATTAATCGCACCTAATACATATTTAATGTAGATTTGTTGGAGAAATGTCATGCCATTTGACGGTGGTTTCTGCAAGGATTTCGATACTTTTTATGATTGTTCAGCGAATGGAAGCGCATAAATTGCGCCTTCTTTTGTACATCGCATCCACACTAGATTCGCTGCTCTTCGCGCCGAGGACGACAACGACGGCCCAACATAATGTACGTTTTGTATATTTATTTGCTCCATTTGGCAACGCGAATAACACTTAAGCATCCATCCATTCAGCACCCACGTTCGTCCTTTATTTAAACGCGCAGTCTCTGATGGCAGAGCTCGCACAAAGTGAAAGAAAAGTGTTTGAAATTCGTGTTAATGATGCTACATTATGCTTAATTCTTATTTAATGTCCCTTCGTTCCACGCTTTCCCCAGTTTCCCCAGCCGAAGGAAATCCCCGAAAATTGCTTTTAGATTGAACCTTCGACATAATCCTAACACACAATTTCACCCTGCGGCATTGATTGAGCGTCAGCTAATTGATTAAGCCATTTGATACTCTGTCAGAATTTCGAAATCTTTCATCCAAGTTGAAGATTTGGAAAAAATAAGTCGGTAGAGAACGCCTCAACGCGCAGATATATAAAATATCCTGTTTTACATGCCCATCCTTCGTTCGGCTATTCATTGCGTGCGTCGTCGAAGGCGAATCGCATACATTTTCCTTCTTCTTCGTGCTATCCTGCAGCGTGTTTCCGTTCTCGACCGCCTCGTTGGTTATCTATTACCAGCCAGGATCAAATCGCTCTTCGCTGCTCTCTATAACCGGAAGCTACTACGCGAAAGCTACTCGATAGACAACAACATTTTATACATTTTCAAATCGTCTGCGTTGTTTCCCTCCATTGAGAATGTTATAGATCGATGGCGTTCGCTAAAATACTACTTTTGCAAGATTACATTTCTCAAGGATTCAATTTGTTATCTTTTGTTTCGTTTCGAAGGCTTGTTTATAGACATGTGTTCATGTTATCCCTGAAGGTGAAAAGTATTTGAAAATACATGAAAAACCTAAGCTGGATCAAATCCCTGAAGACCAGATGTGAATCACTTTTGGCACGCAACTTTTCCTTGAAGAGCCCGTGCAACTATTTTTTAGCACATTTTGTTTATCCATAAATCTTTTATTTTGGATTACACCTTGGAAGTTCCTGATTACATTTACTCATCAGTATCCAACCTAAAGATGTTCGTGGCTTCCGCAGACAAACTTTGAAACCTACTTCCGCAATAAATCTTCGAAATGGTGTTTGTAATGGAAATGTCCGATTAGTTGATTAGGTATGCATACGACATCCAGGTCCTCCTTCAGAGGCCTAAATTCATCGCGTGTTGGAGGTTTGTTTCTTGTTCAATCCTGCAAACTTCAGTGGAAAACATCAACTTTGCAATTGCATTATTAATCCACAAAAGGCTTAGGAGGACGAGCCGCCTCATTGAAAGCCTGCATTAATAGTAATTGCACCGACAACCAGACCAAACTTTCCCTCATTGGTAATTAGTTACATCGACTTGAGGTTGCGTGCTCAAGTTGAATTCGCAGCGCTAAAAATGTGACAGTTCATGAAGATTGCAGACTTCTTGGGGGAAGACCCCGGAAGTAAATGTACTCAGGGGACAAAATTGCAATTAGGCCACTTAGGCTCGGTTCTAAAAAATTTACATAAAACGCCCCAGTTGGAGCAACCCTCTTCTAGGGACAATATGGGACAGAGCACTTAAACCAGAAAGGAGGGAAACACATGGAAGACGTGGAACGACGTAATAAGGTGGGATATCAAATTGAATTTTTGGATCTCTTTGAGGTTTCTTCCACAGAGCTGTTTGTTTTTGCCCATTTCGATTAAGTGTGTTGAAATCGTTCGGTTTTGAGTTGAATTTAAATTTGCATTTGGTTTGCTAAAATATCGCCACAGCTCATAATACTAACCGGAAATGTGCTTGAAAATAGACGGTTGCTTCCATAACTATGAATATTCATGCTGTTACTTGGTGCAACTTGTGGTTGCGTGCAATGGCGTGAACATACTGAAAATTGCAGGAATGATTCGTCTTCAATTGCTTTTGAATTCACCCTTGCACTAAAACTAAAACAAATATTTAATTACATTTAACATCTAAATCAATTGTTGCTTTTCTAGAAATTGCCTTAATTAAAACTGGTTACTGTTTGGTTTTAATATAACAACAATAATAATAAATAAAAACTGAAACGAGTGTTTACGAACATGCAATTTTATTCATGATTCTGGACTGAAATACAAAAATATAACAATTTATCGCAAACAAATACGAATTAAATGAAAAATTTGTTGTAGCGCGCGTCTTTTTAATTGGATTTTTCCAATTACAAACGGAAATTATGAGATTTACTCTCACTCGCTATATATTTTTTATTCCAATTAATTTGTTACTACCCACAAAATATAAAAATACTAAAACATCAGGGAAAATGCAATTAACATCGCAATTCAGCAAGCCAAACGACTTTGTTTGTTTTTCATCAATTTGTTTTCATCTGCACCTCGAGGAACAGAAGTTCCTTAAGGAGGTAAACACCCAGCAGCCGATACTCAATATGATTTCAATTGCTTGGTGGTTCTTTGTCTTCTTCCTGGTTCTGTTACTGTTAGGTCTCTGGCAGCGGAAAGCAGGAAGACGAAGAGTGGATGCTAATGATGAAGGAAACTGTCTTACTCTTGTCTTAATGGCTTTTCAATTATTGATCGAGCTGGAAATGCGTGGATGGCTGATGAATTCAACACCGAATTGGAATTGGCTTGATTAAATGCTTCACGTTTCAAGCATCCGTCACTACTTTCCAGCAATCAACGTTCGAACAGCACTCGATAATATATTCATTAGTTAATTATTTCCAAATTTCCAAATGCAAATCCATTTCAACGAGATCAAATTTCGAATGCATAAAATTCATTGGAATTTCGGCGTAAAACCGAAACAAACCTTGTAAAAAGTTTGATGGTGATAGATTTGGAATGTCTGAATGAATTTTTCGGTTTTATTGCCTTTTCGGGCCGGCGCCTCCGCCAGAAACAACCAAGTGCGGTCTAGATACGTTGGTGTAGTTTCAGAACTAGTCTATTTCCTTTTGATTTTCTGCTGCTCCACGATGGGCAAAGATTGGAAAAATAGAGCGCACACTTATATGTACTTGCAGTCCTTCTGCCATAGTTCGGTCGATCTCACCGAGCGTAAAATTCTTTTACTGCCGCCTGCAGCGCAAAGAGAATGCGAAGAGTGCACTGATAGGAAGACGTATAACATTACATAAGGTGTTCCCATACGAACAAATCATTTCCGTTTTAATTTCACCATAATATATCATATTGGTAAGGATAACACCATGAAAGAAATCGATGATTCAATTAAAATCACCATGGAAGGGTGGAAAATCACAGAAGAAATTTGATGGTCGTCGAGATTTGAAGACACAATATATTTCATCCCATGAATGAAACAGTTAACTGGCATTGGTAAAGGAACCATGACTTGGCCTATTCAAGCTGAAAGGCAAGCGAAGAGTCAAGAACGGAGGAAATATTGCAGGAATTCCCTGCATCGTTGGTTTGGCTGCAAATTCGATTCGGAAACAATTTCCTCCGATTTCTAATTTCGGCTCTGCTCCATCTTATCAGTAGGCTCCAAGGATATATTCAGGATAAACTAGCAAATCCCACTTCTATGAAGTTGTAACTACTTTTAAAAATTGCCTTCGAATTTTGGAAATTGCCATTTGCAATTTGCAATCGTACCAAGAAGATAAATCAGGGAAATATGATCGGTAGAATGATAAAGGTCACTTCCTTCTTCGCACCCCATTTTCGCCTCATATCCGGTGATTGACGGCAATCCCCTCCGTGATTTAATTACGTGCTTTCTTGCTGATCTGATCCTGCTCCTCGTGAGTTGGCTTGGGTGGATATCATCCGAGGAGTTTAGCGTGTCATTCAATCATATCATAATTAGATGAAATTTGTTTGAAAGGAAATTTTCAAGGATAAATCCACACGCTATGAACACTTTTCAATATATGTGTCAGTTTAAATTGGGATTAGTCTGCCTTCAAATTCTCATCAAATCTGTTTTTCCTTCTCGTTTCAGTCCCGGTGCACCGAAGGATAAGTCCGAAGAGATCTGTCACAAAGGCAAAGGATTTTCGGTGAGTACCCGAAGAAAAGGTTAGAAGTAAATTAAGCCAATTGATTCATGCTCGCAAGAGCAAAGCAAAAACACATCCGCTTAGTTCAATTTAACGACGAACTGCAATTACTTCGCGTCAGGTGTACAGCTATCAAAGGATAACAAAGCATCCAGGATAACAATAGATATAAAGTCATATATCCGGTTATAACGATTATTATTTTCGGGTCAAATACGAGATAAAAAGGCGAAATCGTGGTGTTGAAAATATGCAAAAACTGTAGTTGTTATCGAAGGATAATGTCCTTGAATGGGAAGATGTGCAGTAAGCAAAATTAAGATAATGATTTCGAAGTGCTCATCTTTTATGCACTGAGTGTTTTATTTAAATTTCCGTAAATAAAATTTCCTCTTAGAAATTATCATCCAGTTTTTTTGCCAAAGTTTTTGAAGGACTAAATTTTAATAACTATTTTTTCAATACTATATTTGAAAACACTTTGTAGACATTTTTATACATTTACGTCATCAGCAAATTGATAAAAATGTACGCGATAAGAGGAAGGACGAGGCCATTGCCGGTTTATCCTGACAAGAAGGCGACACGATTCGAAGTGGAGGACAGCTGAATATGCCAAGCAGGTGCATCATTTGGCATGACAAGAGTGGCCCATTTTAAAATATAACACGATTCTCTATCTGGGGGGAAAAACTCGACGATTCAACGCTGTATTCCATCCCCCATCATCATCCCCATCCTTCCATTTCTTCGTCCTTCCAGCCCGACTGAATTCATGAATGTGCATTGATTCGCAACATTGCTACACGAAAAAATCCGCACATCCTAATTTTCCATTCCTCTCCATATTTTTCGCGTTTTGCAAAATAAAATTTGTCGAAATTTCGAAACGAAAAATATATTTAATAAATAAAACAGGATAATATCAAAAACAAAAACAGGACGTATTGAAGAGACTCTTCATTGTTTCCAGCATGTTTTTTGCACAGCTGATATCGGTTTGTTCATCATTTTCCATTTTGCATATTCATTCATTCATTTCACGTTCGATGTCGTGGAAAATTCCAGCATAACTAATTGAATATGCCATGCCTAAATTTGGAGATTTTCATTTATTTGTCGTTCGGCACGTTTCCTCCCACATTGTCATGGTTGTGTTGGTGATGTTGCCTTTATTTCCGACGCCATTATTTTCTGGCGCCTCCACCAACACCCGCGTACGTCTGCCTGGCGAAAGAGACGCAGCAGAAGAAAAAAACGTGGAGGGCACTCGAGTATAATTAAAGCAGTCGCAGTGTCAGCGACGATGTCTTTGATGTGAAATAATCAAATGAGCTAGGAAAGGTGCATGTTCTCGTGTGGCGCCCTCTGGCCGACTGACTTGGTGGATGATCATCAACATTATTGTTGGTGGTGTACGTTGCTTGCCTTCGGGCGATGTGTAATGTAAAGGATCTATAGATCCTCCACTTCTGCAGCCAGCATCAACACTCAGTGTGTTGACAAAATGAAAATGAAAAATCCAGAAAAACTCGTAGGTAAATATTTTGAAATACATCGTCCACCAACACTTCATGTCATTCCTGATGGTGGTCTTATTGATCTTTTCAGTTTTTTTCTCTTCAGGCACTTCAAATATTGAAGTTATCGTTGATGCCTTGGTCAATAATCCAAATCAAATCCAAGATTTTTTAGAAATACAATTTTGAAGTGGTCGAAAATCTGTGTGGTAAAAATGATCCAAGGAGTAAAGAAAACAAAAATATTTAATGTTTAGTTGGAGTTGCTTCAAGTGAAACTCAGTGATGAATTGCTGCAGATGCGTGTAGCAATGTGCACCCAAGTTGCATCTTTTGACGAGCAGCAGGAACAGCTGAACTTCGTGGCTGAAGGTTGAGGAAAGGGGAGGAAAATTGCACAGATAGCCGGGAAAACGTGACGGGCGACTCGCACGACTCAGGACTGACCGCCGCCTCCCATGGCGGTGGCCGATGCGCCATGTTGGATGGCATCCTGGCGTCTTCTACAAGACGAATTGCTCCATTACATTCCTTGCAGTTAACTACGAGTAGTACATCTTGCCTTCATTGCTCATGGATTAAATCCGCTATAGATATACATTTGCCTTCTGGCCGGTCGTTCTATTTGTTCGTGGTGGGGGTTGAAGACGAAGCGTTCGCAAATTACTCACAAGTCGTAACGATTTTCTGGAGCAATTCCCAATTGATTTCGTTTTCGTCATTTTCATCCTCTTGCGCCGAGGTCCTTGCACTTTAAAGTGATTTTTAATGATGTTTTACATCATTTCCTTAATCCGCTATCTGAAACAACTCCCCGAAGAAATTGACGTTGAACGTTGTTTATTTTTGCACGCAGATAGTAAATTTGTTGGGATATATGACGAAATGGAACAATAACTTTTCAGAGTGCAATAAAAATGATTCAGGGTAATTTCTGGCATCGCATCTAGCACAGGATAAGTCAGGATAATGCAATCGATACTTGTTGTTTACGTGGAATTTTATTTGCGCCCGAGGCTTATGTAGATGGAAGCGAAAAGTAGCCCGATGAGTTTATAAAGAATTTGTGCGAGTTTTTACGGGCTGGTTGTAATTACAGAGTAAGTAATTTCCGAAATGACACTAATGGGTGTCGTAAAATAAAAAGAAATATCGTCCTGCAGTGTGTATCTGTCCATTTCCGGCACGCAAAGCTCGATAGAGGGGGGAAATTGTGTCACCAGTTCGCATCAACACACTTTATGTTGAAATTTCTTCAAGTTTTCATTCCAGCAGAACAGCCATTAATGGAAAACTGAAAGGATAATGTCATAATTCTCAAGCAAATCATAAATTACACCGTACATCTAAATCGTTTTACTTGAAATTATATAAAATATAAAGCAATTAATAAGTTTTATCGATACTTCAGATGAATCCAACGTAGATTTTTTGAAATTAACGAGCTCATAAAGTTATCAAAGAAATTACCACTTACGAAACTAATATTAAAGTTAATTTATCGGTGATATAGATAACTTGAGGATTGCCTTTGAATCTTAAGGAGTCAATATATACCCACGTTCAATTTAAGTTACCTGGAAGTAATTTCAAGGATGAAACATGATTTAATCAAAATGAAAGATTCCGGATATTTCAGAAAGAATTCAAGCATTGAAACAAAGATGTATTAAAGTCCTTTTCTTCTCTAAACAATTCATTACCCTTTTTTGCCTTTCATTTCATTTTGTTCTGCTATTCCCGAAATATTCAACGTCATTTAGTCTTTGTTAACTTCCTTCCTTATCATCCATTTCTTCCCCTTGCAAAATTCTGGAGCAGACTTTTTCGTCGTTGCCCTCCATTACTTCGCAATTATAATTATCCTTAATATGCGGATATATAAAATAACAAGGCTCTCGTCGCTTCTGCCCGGATAATCCAAATGGGAAATGGGGAAATGTTAAAAATTAAGAGTATCCGGGTTAATCTTCAAATTTCGGGTGCGGTGTGAGTACATGAAGGGCGAAGAGGTACAGAAAGAGCGAAGGGGAAGGAAATAAAGGATTTGTGACTATGACAGAATATTGGGAGGAAGGTCGAGTGCTTAGAGCGCAATAAATAATAATTTGGTGGAATTGCCTATCAACAATTTAGCGAAATAGTAAATCAGGTTCTTAAGCAGACTAACGCACAATAAATATCAATGAATGTCGCCTATTTATAACTGTTTTGCTCGCCCGAACCCGAACGCTCCTAATGTATATAAGTCTTTTGTTCAAAAACAGCACTAAATCTTTGTTACAATACGTTCTGGTTATGCGCATTTCTTCAAGTTCCCGGCATCGGTTTCTGCGCTTCCTGCTTTGGCAGCGAAGTTCCAAGAGCTTCTTCCTTGAAGCAATTGACTTATTGATTTTGCTGGCACTCTTAAGAAAGGATATTCAATTATGGCAAAATTCTGTGATGTGATCCAAGAAATTCCCCAAAATTTGTTTGGCAACTCAAGCGTCGACTCCAAGGATATTTTCCTAGATTTTTGCACAGAGAAATGAACAATATCCTGAGGGAATTTCTTGGGGGTTTCAAGAAGCTTAAATTGAATGTGTCGAAAAATGCCCTACAAAAATAATTGGGGCCCAAAGCCAATCGTCAACAATGTATGTTTATTTGCCTGCTGAATGGGCCTCGATTGGGTCGCATTTTTTGTCGGTGGCATCGATTCGATGGGCGAAGAAAAAGGTTTGTGCTTATTTTGGTTTCAAATGTGACGTGGGATGCAAAGTGAAAAAGGTTTTTGCGCTTAAGAGGCGGAGGCCGACCTTTATGCGTTCGGGGGATGAAACGATGGATTGCGCCTTGCTAAACAAATTGACGGCTTCGATCGTGTTTCTTCTTTCAACCGAAAGTGTGAATTTCTTTTTTCTGCTTTTCGACGCTCTCGTTTCTTCGCCTCCTTCCGCAGACGATCGGTTTACAGGGGGATCAAACCACGCAAAGACCTCAATATTTCTTCACCACCCATCACTTGATGTTTTTTTGCTACTTCACAGAATGAATTTTCCTGGATGGGGAAGCGGTTGCGAAAATATCTGATTGATTATTAAACGTTGAGTGAAACTGCTTGGCGCTAAATAAATAATTCAAAACAATCAAACGGCCGGAAATGGCTTGACATGAACTGAACTGGAGAGGAATGGAATTAGTCTGCGAATCTATGGTCATAAAGCAATACTTGAAGGAATATACTTGAGGAATATTTGCATGGCGCACGTGAAAGTTTCGACTATAAACATTCTTTACAGTCGGGGGAACGTAAAGTAAAGTCGAGTGTGGAGTCGGTCGAGAAGGGAATAGGTATAAAATAATATGTACATTATATCCACATTATTTTATGCAGCATATTATTTTCATTGCGTCTCTATATTGCACGATGTCGACGAGTGGGAATATTTTAAACATCGTCAAACGCTCGCACGAGCTATCCGAATAAAGCGGAAACCGGAAATATTATCGTCGGCTTGGTGCACAACGCGTGCGCACGCCATGAAACATCGTTAATTTTACGATCGCACAAAGCACTCGCCTATTTTGTTTGGAGTACTACGTAACTGATGTATCTATAACGTATTTCAGCATCTTCGTATTCAGTACCAAAAACAAAATATTTTGTATACAGATTACAAAAATTTACCATCATTTGAATTTATGAAAAACCAAAGATGTTTTGAAGCACAATAATAAAGGCTGTTTCCGGGAGGAAGGACGAAGGAGCAGCACCTCAAGAGCGCGTAATTGCCTGGCGAAAATATTTTCATTTTAATTATCCTTATGGAAATTTAATATCGGTGCGAGAAATGCAACGAGGGCGGGAAAAAATGAACAAAAGCGGCAACACTAACCGACGCTGTTTAATTATAAAACTGGCAAGTGCTTGCCATCCAATACTCAAGCACCGGATGTTGGAAGCTTCAAGTGGTGCTCGGACCCGTTGAATTAGAAACTTGTAATGAAATTATAGCAAAATTGGCACGACGTTCAAAAGCATCCTGTGATGTTCCCAACGTTGTTTTTCTATATTTTCTTGGCAATTTCTCCAAGGCTCATTGTCAGTATTTTTTCAAGAAGCAGCCTCAATTTCAGGCTACTTTATAATTTAGTTTCTCCACAATTTGTTTTCTCGTCATAACAACTAATACAACTAACCTGGGATCCAGTTTTTTATCCAAGGACTCATTCTTCGTTTCCCCCCTTTTCTTCGCTTTGTTTCATAGTGCAGACACACAAGGAAACGCGAAACTTTTCATTATTTCGCCTCATCATCTTCATCATCATCAGTGGTCGGATGGCTGCTGGGGAGCAATGGGGGGCAAGTTTTCATTTTGTCTAGTGTTGCTTGAATATTTGCGGACGCATCATTGTGTGTGCCCCATGCGCGGGTGAAATAATCATCGCACATGTTTTGCTCCCGCCTGAATCTTCCAACTGGAGGTTTTTCTTTATATATGCACGGCCTATTTGTTCGTTTTTCTTGAGCGTCTATGGTGGATGAAGCGTTGAAACGCGAGTCGCTTTGAGCTGCGTTTCATATGCATACAAGAAACGGGGGGCAACTTGTTTGTATGCATGTATTTTTTCATTAGGGCAACCGCAAAATGTGTTTCTCCCACATACCAAGTGTTGTCTTCAATGTGACCTCAGGGCACATTACCCACGAAAAGTGCCTCGGAGATATTCAAGTTCCAATTGATTTCTCCTTGAAATTTCCTTGCAGTGGTACTTCAACTTGGTGCAAGGATGACCTCTCGGTTATATTCCTGTATGAGGATAGTTATAGAAACACCAGCAAAAGGACGACGCCAAGAAAAAGCAATAAAAACTAACTTGTCTCTTCGAGTAATTGGGAATGAAATTTGCATATTGTAATGCCAATGGGTTCTTTTCTTCGTCGCCTGCATACAACTCATTGTTCCACTCGTACCACCAGCAACCAAGACGAGGAAGAATCCTTTTGTCCAAGCATTCACACAATTTTCATTTTGTATCTCTTCCTCCTCGCTTGTTGCCATGTTCTTTTCCGCGGCGCGCTTTTTTTATTTCAATTTCTTTCCTCGTTCCCACATTACTTATCCCATCCTCCCGCGCGGCGTCTTTGTTTCGCGTTGTTGTCCCAGTTTTGCCCCCCTCCACGCGCTTCCTTATAAATTTTTTTGCGCGCGTCCTCCACGGACGCTTTCTCCGAAGACTGGAAGAGATTCTTTGCGTTCGCGCTCGGCGCGGCCGAAATTGGCGCGGCTAACCTAACACTAACGGCTCCGCGGGGAATTTACATGTTTCGCCGATTCCGCCGCCTTCGCCGCCGCCGCCGCGACTTCAAGGATTC
>JARJDZ010007753.1:0-14290 GCA_030264555.1 Aleochara sp. GC000083
ACTCAACTCCAATAACTTACATAACCCATCCATTTCGGGTCCATGCATGAACAAAAAGGATCAGTGGGACTTCCACGAAGACATAAGACGATGGAGGAGCGCCGCTTTTCTGAGGGAAATGGAATACAGATATTTCCACAATATTGTGGCGCATCTTCGCTGCTGGCGGAATGTTTGGACGCGCACAAGGACTCTTCAGAATTGTGGGCGGAAGGATACGTTGCAAGCAGGTCTGCAGAAGTGGTGGCGCTGGTGGAAAGTTCGCGGGGGGCGCATAAAACGCAATTTATATTCTTGTTAAAATAACACTCGCGCGCCGCATCCATTCGAGTATTCGGCGTTTGCGAAATTCCATTTTTCCGTGAAGAGGACTTCCGGGCGCGCCAATGTTTTCCAATGTACTTACTCGGGCAGTTGATGATAACATTTTCTTTGTTCTTCGAGGCGCCGCAATCGCCAACGAAGGAAAACGAAGGAAGAGTTTGTTTTCTTCCTCTCGTATCGAGTTCGAGATTGTTTGGTAGATTGTATGACAGGACGTTTAATCTGGGTTGGTGTCATGTTGGAGTTGGCCGAAGAATTATTACCATGAGAGAGTGATTAATCTGAAGGAGCAATCAAAATCTGGTCAAATTCAGATTCCAAATCTACACTTTTGAGAATCCTTCTAGAACGATTTTTTAGTTTAGGTGATTTGTAACCAAATTAACCTTAAAATCAAATCTGTTAACTTGTTGACTGACAAGGATTTAACACCAAAACCAAAATGAGAAACAAGCTGGAACTTTTTCGAGTTGAAAAACTCCTGTTTCCAAATCTGGTTGCAAAATATCAAATTCCACGCTAAATTACCCCAAACAATGGATTTCCATTTAAGGATTTAGTCATTAACCCCCACTCCTCTGTGGAATTTCAACACGTGCCGCCATGTTGAAACATATCCAGAAACAAAACAAAACACAAGAGAAACTGTGGTTACCAACCATGGATTTGGAAGAAAAACAGCAGTACTGAAAACGATGAAAACAAGAAATTGTTTATTTTGGCTCGCCGGGCATAAATGAAAGCACATTATATTATGCAAACGTATAATCGTTACGTTGTTGCCCTTTCGTAATGGGCGGCGGTTGCTGGTTCGGTTGGCTGCTCGTTTTCCTCGAGCTCTTCGCGACCAGCATAGAAATGAAACCGAAGGCAATACCGACGCTCGTCTGTGCGTATCTTAAACTGTTTTTACAATTCATTTTCGTTCGTTTGCGTTCGCAGCTGATGGTGTTTTTCTCCGAAGCGCGTTCCGCTTGGAAAATACGAGGCGAGTCGTTTTTCATCACGTCCTAGATTTCTTCGTTTGCACGAACGCAATGAATGGGGAAAATTCGTAAAGGCCGAAAACGAGAGAAATAAAAATAATAAAAAGAGGTAGAAAATGAAGAAAGGAGAAAAGGGGATTCCCCGATTTTTATTCCATGTGCACAGAGCGTTTTGCGTAAAGGGGCCTTGATTAAAATTCATGAACATATGCAAACTATTTCGATGATATTTTCAGATTTTCCCGAGATTTCCCGGGGCTATTTGGTGCAGTCACTCCATGGGAATCCCCGAGGTATAAGCAAATATTGTGCTAGGATATTTTAAAATCCACGCACGCATTTCTCGCATGCGCAATGCATGTAAATCTCATTCGAAGTTTTGTGGCAACTTTCCCCTCGGATTTTCCTCATCTTTCCTTTAGTATCAAATAATCAAGTAATAACTTCACGTATCCTCGTAAAATGAATTTACGAACAAGCCAAAAAATATATAAAAGTAAAATTGATCCAAAAATTCAATTTTCTTAACGCTTAAGTATCCTTTAAGCAAATGAACCAGTAAAACAAAATGGAGGACAATAAACCGTTAGTACTTCATTTAAAATTCCACATCTAAGACGATTAGTGACCCAACATCAATGAGATCCTTTATTTCCTCCTTCTCGACTTTTGTTCCTCAATATTAGGCCAAGAATCATCTCATGATGATCATCAGCATGCATCAGCCATTATTTTATTATGCAAAAATGTTGTGGTGTTGGCAACACAACCAACAAAGATGCAAGGATGAGAGGCGAAAAACTCGATGGAGGTTTGTGTTTGTGCAACTTCTTGTACGCAAAGATGGCGGTGGGGTTTGTATTGGAGAGGTTTGCGGCTGGGAAATGGAAGGCAGAAGAAGCCACGAGAGGTTGGGTTGATGTGAAGAGGTCGCTCGGCTTTTGTTTGCACGAGGACAAGGTTAATGCATAAGGCAAATTTCCTTTGGGGATATTTGGTTTCCGTTATGTAATTTCTTGTTTTTCGTCCTCCATTGCGGCAACCCCGAAGAAGCCAGGCAAATATAATCATGTAATAACCGTATGTAAATAGCAATAAGCCAAGATAAGATGGCGTCTACGAAAGGACAATCAAAATTTCTCCATGTTTATATAAATTTCTTAGTGTTTTTCTGAAAAATTTTGTTCGAATCAACTTATTTTTTTTGGTTCCAATTTATCCTACTGCGCATTTATTTACTTTCCCCCACTCCTTGAATCCTCCCTCCAGGTTCACAATTCTGCGTTAGGATGTATGTCAATACTCATTTGTATTCGCAGTCGGTGCCAGTTTTCAGGAAGTTGCACTAATGAAAAATTACCTTAATTGAATTTCCGGCGCACTACAGATAAGAAACGCGCGTTGGGCTACGCTACAACCACCCCCCACCACTTTTGTATGCTCTCTTCGGGGGAACAAACGAACAAACGAACAACGGCCTCGAACATTCCTTTTCTTGCATTTCATGCCTAGCGTTCTATTTGTATTGCTTCCCTTTTCCGGTTTCCCCCATCCCCTCCATATACTTCTTTCGCCAGTTTGCGTTTGACTTACAGGACTCGTCCTGTTAGTTGTACAAGTAAGTTGAATTTCGTACAAGAATACACACAAGTTCTCGACGCAGAGAATTCGCGTTGTTTATTGCTTAAGTTACGAAGGAGGGGGATGAAATGAAGGATATATTGGATGTCAAGGAGTGCATACAAAACGTGTTGATTAGATTCGATTCGATTTGACTGGGAGGACATCTGCATACTGATTAATGAACTACATTTGCTCATTTTTATCAAATATCCTTTTCATGATTTGTTGAAAAAAGATGGATGATGGAATATGTGGGTTGCAATTAATTTGAAAACGTAATAAAATCCTCGAAAGAAGACTTCGATTGAAACCAATTTATCATTATATCGTTCGTAAAAATCCCGGCGAACGTCGAAGGATAACGATTTATTCACGGCAATAATAAGAAAACTTTCCGCTATCAAATTGAAGCCATCTTATTGCAATCCTGTCATTCAAATTGATAGATAGCTTCTTGGCTCTATCGCATTAAACTTTCAAACTTCGTGCATTCATAAATAAATAAAAAGTGCGCGAAACTCGACGTCCTTCATAAACTTATCGAACATTTAATCCGTTATCCTCGTATTCGTTTATCACATCCATACGAGATGTCAGTCGTAAAATATGAGGAAATCAGATGAATAAAAATAAAAATGCACGCGATTCAATTAAAATAATTGTATGGCAACACTGCGAGACGCCATAATGACTCAACGTAATCCAAAGTGCAGGGTGGGGCTTAGCAAAATTAACGAATAAGTGACTAAGAATAGTTGGCTGTGAATTATCCTTCTTATTCCCCTCCACATTTCAAGTAGTTGCGTGACTGAAGAACATTTATCCTGTGATCAATGATATAGAATAAGCAGCTTATCGAGGTGTTTTAATCGTCCTTGAATTATCCTTTCCACTTAACTAATTGCTTAATACATTTATATATTTTTTCTTTTGGGAATAATCGTGAAAATAACCCAGAATATCACTTATTTTGTGAAATGATGGTGGCCTATATAAGCTAGAAATTTCAAAGTTGGAGATAACGAGCGATTTAAATTTAAAATTTAAATGAACATAACCTCCAAACGACCTCGAACGTCTAAAAGGTAAATCATGTAATTTAAAATTTAAATAGGATATCCTAAATGAGCTGTGAATGATCCTGGAGCGGCACCGTCCATTAAAAACCGTCATTTCCCCCACCACTCTTCGGGTGCATATCTTTATTCCTTCCTGACTTCGCCTTATCTCATTTTTTCTTCTCCGCCATCAGTAACAAAAAAAGATGCTCAGTCGAGTGCAGTCGGGTAAAAGATGGCTGGCGGGTTTTGGCGAGGAAGACATTACGCTCACTTTCGGCATCGCTTCCGGTCCTGCCATGGCTGCATTTTACGGCGCGCTCGCAAGTTATTAAAGCCGGGCGTGGAGGGCACAAGGTGGGGAGTTGAGGGGAGGGGAGGCGCAATTACCTGATATTTATTAGCACTTTAGATATTTATCTTAATGGGCACTTTCAATTCACTTCCTAACCAGATTTTAGCCCCTGAATGGATGGCACCTTAATTAAAGCGCACGGCTGGCAAGTGTCTTGCCGAAAAGCGGAAAACTTAATGCGTGAACCAGGATGTGATACGCGAGTGGAGCGGAAGCCATTTTATAAACTAGTTCTTATCCTTGGAGCGTAATTTCATTAAGTTTCAGAACTGTATTTTTTCTAGAAAAGAATGGAATCGTGTTTATAAATGCAAATGAAGCCAGGATGGAGAATATATATGGTTTTAATTAAGGTGCATAAGGCGATCCTGGTTGCATAAGCTTCGTTAGGATTTTTCTCCTTGGAGGATTGCGCAAATCTAAATGGGCGTACAACGTGAGACATTACGTCGACGATATTGTCGCCATTTTCACCATAGCCTCTGGCGGGATATGGAGGAACTACAGCCTTGGTGCACGACAAATGCCTTAAGCGTGCACGTGGAAAAACTACGTGAGTCCTGAAACGTAATTCATCGCTGATTTATCTTCAGCCATGGAAGCAAGAACTAAAGAACTTCCGGTATTCACGAAGGATACAAATGACTGAATGATAATGTCTTCTTTCCATTGCTTAAAAGTTGTTTCAAGAAACATCAACATAAACTATGAAAATATGACGCCATTTTAGTATACAACTAGTGCCATCTCTCGGAAATTTTTGTTACTAAAAGTTGAAACCGTCCGACTGGGAATTTCCACCCAATGCGCATTATCCTTACAACCCCTATGAGTTAATCATCCATCCCATGGTTAATCTACATCGAAGAGTGTTCTCCGCTTTTGGCACAAAGTGCGAATCCATTCGAGCGTTTATTTTAATACGAAGTTGCTTCGTACGTCTTCGCCGACGAATGCGCAGCCAAACGAGCCGAAAGAGGAAACACACGAGCAGGCGCGCACCTTCGAACGGAAGCGCACACGCCGACATTTTGGAACGCTTCGCTGGAAATCGTTCGTTTTCGGTGGGCGCACACGAGCAATGTATTGAAGCGTTCTGCACTTTAATCAAAACTTTTTAGAAGCACCACCATACACGAAGAAGGGTGGGTCGAAAATGAAAATGAAAGAAAGATTAAGATGTTATACGCAACGCAACCCTCCAATTTTGTTGGTTCTTTGCGGTGGCAATAAACTCCAACGAGGGCGGGATGTAATTAACACGTATTCATCTTAATTATCAGTTAAGTTAAAGTAATGAATTTGGGGGAACATATTTCATTTGTCTAGGAGATAATGCAAAATGTCTCTCGTGAGGTTGAAAAAAGTTTATATCATATTTTTTGTTGTAGAAACTGGGGGAGGATAAATTAAGGGATAAATGAAGATAAACCACGTGGCTTATTTGCACGTCGGAGGATGATTACTTCAATTAAAAAATTTCACCTCGTCCTTATTAGATTATCGCGTTGGGAATATTATGCAGAAGAAAAAAGAATGTTGAAAGAATGAACGAAGAAAAAAAATGAAGAAAGGGAGGGGAGATTCATATCAAGTTGGACAGGATAACAGGAAGGTGGATGTCTGCTTTTAATTCCGTATTTAGGGTGGGGATAACTTCAAACTCGATAATTTTGAATTAAAACTCCCGTTGGTACGAACAACAAATATGATAAGAAAAGAAAAATGGAGGATCATGGGAGAAAATGAGTTGATTTTGTTGGTGCAAAAGTTAGAAAAGTATCAAAGTTTTAAATTAGATTTTTTTGGGATGTTCCAAATTGTTTTGGTACTTTTTGACCACAAAATCAGAAATTTCAAAAAAGTAAATGACTTGCTAGTTGAAAACCAGTTTTTTGATCCTTGATCCTTCTATGAAATGGCGTTTTATAAAATGGAGGATATCTAAGAATGGCACCTTTTGAGTTGACATTAAGTTCCATAACCTTTATACCCTCATTATTAATGGGCAAAACATCCAGTTAACTACAAACAACTAATTTGAAGATTATCCTAACCTCACACCTGACCTCTTAACACTGCATCCGGTATCACCAGATTGGACTTGTTTGGTCCCACTCAACTTCCCTCAATTGGCTTAGAAATGGATATGGATAAGTTTCCGGTATGAGAGCCCTAACCTCATTGCACTGCTCCCTTCACGCTTGAGGACTGCTCGGACATGAAATGCACGAATTTCCCAACACACCACATTAAACCCGACGCGACGTGTGTGCACGGTTGCAGTAAGCAAAACAGTCGCCGAGATGGACGTGGAGCGGACGCAACCAGCTCGAGAATATAAAGTTTAATTTGTGCATTTGATTCCAGCCGCATTTCATTTCAACATTTAACGTTGTCTGCCCGCGCGCGCTCGTCAAGCGCTAGTTTATGCGCTTCATGCCCGGAAAGTTTCATCCGCGCCGCTAAAATATGCACACACCACCGTACAGAACCGGAAGCTGGCTCACGTTTTATGTTATGCTATGCGTGTTAAGTTGCGCTCCAGAGTTTCGTTTGCTGGATGGAACTCAGCGAACGGTGATGTTGTCCGAGGTCTTATTAATGACGGATGTTTCAAAGGGAAATTATTCGCAAATGGTACGCTTGAGGAACACGTCTAGTTGCCCAGTTCATAACTGAAAGGTTTCTGTATCCTTCGAGTAAATATTTTGAAATTTACAATTGGCAATTAAAATGTACCAGAAAAGTTTTATCCTTGTTATCCTTGAAAGTATACAACTACAGAAGTACTAGCAATTATTTGGAACTTGAAATTTTAATTTCCGTGACAAATCATCAACAATTTCCCACGACACAAACACCAAATATCATTTCCTGTTTTCCTTTTTCATCACCTTTTTCCCACCATTCTCGATGTCATGAACGATAATAGAAACAGTTTCCTTCAACATTTCCACACTTCATTCCTGTTTGCTTCACATTTCGTCTACTTTTACCCACTTCTTGTTCGTCCTTTCGCATTCAATTCGGAAGACAAGATGGATGCACTGTTGGAACTCACTCAAAACGGTCGGAAACATAATTGAGAATTATGATGACTGTTTCAAACCCTCATTTCCCACCCCTTCCGGTTTATTGTTGCGTCACACTGTGACTTGACGGCCATCTTTGTTTTCTGAGTCTTCCCAGCTATAAGTGTTTAGTTACACGTAGAAATACATTTGTATTTTATACTAAATGAACCTCGAGTTAACGGGAAACTTGTAAGGAAGAAGTCAGAAATGGAACGGTTCAAAATGCGGGGGTGAATGAAGAATATAAAGCTCATTATGAGCTTCCATTTTCATCCTTGTGAGCTTTCGACTTGGATTAAAAGAATTAATAATCCCGGAACGAAGCATACAGATGTAAACAAAACGAAACGAAGATTAATTTATTCAACAGGGATTATTTCACTGTTGGAAGAGACATGGATGTTTAATTATCTGCTAATTAGTCCCATATCTTGGGTTTCTATTGTTGGAGACGTTATGAAAGGTTCTGAATTGTTTCCAGTGGTTCCAAAACTTCTTATAACTTCCAGAAGCAACATTTTTTAAGTTCTTCCTAAAAATTCAACTTGGAACCATTATCAAAGTAGTCTATATTTTTGGAACCTTCAAAGAACTTCACAAAATTACACCAGGACCAAAATGAAGGTTTTGACAAATCATTAAATGATAGGTTTACAAATCCTAACGAACCCCAAATAACTTTACGTGTGTCCTACTATGAAAATACAACCCTGAACCCAAAAACCCCAAACTAAACGGTTCGTAAATGGTAGTGAAACGTTCCCAAAGATCCCTATCAGGATTTTGCACGTGCTGCCACTATTCCGATAATAGCAATTTCCCAACACCCGATATCACGTCCTCGCCCTCCAGATTTCCCCCCAGCCTCTCGTGTACATGTGTGGTCCCGGTCCCAACTTGGGGCGAGTGTCGGTAACCCTCACTAATGACAGTCTGTATCGAATCAGGATACCACTGATTGCCGCCGACCGCATTTACATAAATTCAAGCAAACGGATTAGGTGCCAGCCGAGTGAATATCCCCCCCACCCCACACTCCTTCGCCTTTCCGCCTTGGTCCCACTTCCGGTGTGATACGACAATCCGAATTGAATTGACGCCCGCCACGTGAATGGCATTCATTGCCAGCGCGTTATTAGATTATTCAGGCGGGACAATTCGTTTTAATTGCGGCCGTTACAAATGCGCTATTCAATCAATATTTTTCCGAACCAATATTTGTATCATTTATCATTCCCCAAGCAAAAATAGGACCGAATCGTTGTTTCAGAGGTAATTTAATTGGGGAAATTTCGGGTGGAAATTTTCGTGGGAAATTGTGATTAACAAATTTCCTCCTGTAGATTACCCACGTGCAGTTGGTTGCATACGTTCGGGCGCATTGGGAGCAACTCGTAACGTCATAAATTTATATTTGCATACAATTTTAGTTTATGTGGCGTTTTGAACGCGACCGCAATAATTACGAAGTGCGGCGTTTGTTGAACATGGCGGACACGTATACACGAGTGATGGTGATGTTGGTGGTGGTGGTGGGGGTAATGTCATGACATCGAACGCGTTCGCAATGCACCAGCAATTATTTATTATCTCAATGCGGGAACGGAGTGCACTGGTCCAGAAAACAGCCAGCCAAGCCGAATTTGCCACAATAGAGATGTTCATTATTGTTTTTTTTTTGCATGTTTCCGGAATTTTTAGTGGCGTATGCAACCTACTTTTCGTTATTTCATAAAGTGCAAGCAATTTTTTAATTAAACTCCCCGCGTGAATATCACAACATCATAAAACATTTCATCCTTTTCTATCCGAATAAATTCTTCATTTTTAAAAAACACCCTGTAGTTTGATTAAAAAACCCATTTTTCAGGTGCACGTCAATAAATTTCCCTTTTTTATCCTGCCAATTTCGCGTTTGCGGTCCGCATGAATGATTAATACGCAATTTTAAGGTTACGTCAAAGTTTTTCTTGTTAGCTTCATAAAATTGTTATTTCCACTGCGTTGCCAGAAGTATCCTTCCGTTATCCTAGCAAAGCTTCTAGAAACCCATGGTTGCCTTACGATATGACCGGTTGAGTTGCCTTCATATCCTTTATGTTTCCGCGTATCTCTTCAAGGATACACGGGTTTGCGAGTAATTTGTTACCCAACAAGGAGCATCCAGGATTCAGATCCTTTGGAAGCGCACTTAATTATTAAAAATTCAGAAAGCATGTTGTATGGGGCTTAAGCAGGACAACTCAAAATTATTCACAGGGTGTTCAAAATCTCTTATAAAATTAATAGCTTGAATTTCAAATTTCTCAAACTAGAATTACGTTTATAAGTTAATTATCCATGGAAATTGGGGTTATTAATGTTATCCTTGGTAATTAAAGGATGTAGCATATTTTTAATTGTTCCTGGGGTAAATTATTCGGAAATTTACAGGTTATTTACAGGTTATCCCCTCCAGTAGTAAGCGAGCAAGTAACATATTGCCCCGGGAGAGCATCCTACACGTAATTAACAAGGGGAATCGACCAGGACTCAATGGTGCTACGCCCCCATCGACCTGCATCCTGCAGGACTCCTTCACGTGCGCACGATGATGCAGCAACCTTTTGTCCTCGTGACGAGCATTTGCCCAGTTGCATGTTGTTGCAACATGGAAGTGCAAGGATAATTCGCATATATCCTGTTAGGTTAGTTATATGAAGGATAATTTCATTTCATACGTCAATTTCATTTCATACCGCAACTCCAACGAAATAATCGCCGTATTTTTACAAGGATAATAAACAAATTTACGAGATCGTAGAATATTTAATTACATTTACGAGCAAACGAGAGAAAAAAAAACATGGAGTCGTTGAATTAAGTGGAATGATGATAATTAGATGAGATTTTCGACAATAATAAATTACGCGTTGTAATCCACCGCAAACGAATGAGCATTACATGTAATAACATGGCGGATTCGAGGACAATTAACGGGCGAAAGGTACGGCCGGAAGCGAGGTATTATTTCAATGGCGGCCTGCTGTGGAGCAGGCAACCAGCTCAACTACTTTACGAGAGAAGGACGACTCCTCATCGCATCCAAATACAAATCGCTCTCATTTGTACATTGTTAGTGTGCCGTTCGGTGGAGTAATCCTTACAGAGGACTCGGGCATTCTATTACCGAAATGCGGGATCACTTTGCGCTCATATTTCCAACCTACGAAGATGCCGCCCAAAATGGAGGGGGGTAAATCAACTAAGAAAGGAAATCTTCGAAATATACTGAACAATGATTCTAATCCTCTATTCAGTCTTTGAGATTGCATCTGCGCATGAGCAGTAGCGCACACTTTTAAGTACCATATTTCAATTTTCTATCTTCGTTTTTTTTTCATTTTTTTTAAACAATATGTAAGTAAGAAGTAAAAGCGAGTATTATGAAGCTTCACATCGACCGGAAGTGTACCATGGGGGGCCCGAATATAATGGTGGCATAAAAAACAACTACCAACTGTTAGACTGTAGTCGTTGCACAGGAAACAGAAATGCTGGAGAAAAAGTACTAAGAGCTTCGAAGCAAAGACGCTAGAAAAGTGGATATTCCGTTATCCTGGAAGATGTGTTTGTTGAAGGCGACGGTAGTACCGGTGGGTGGATGTATGGAGGGTAGTATAACTATGGTCGTTGCGCGCACTCGTCATGCTTTACCTACGATGAAACTTCAGACGAATGTATGGACGATGGCGTCTTCAGAAGTGAGGGTGGATTAACGTTCTGCGTTCATGTCAGGACAATGCTGATAACTGATATGAATTACGTGCGATATGAATTCTTTTTGTTTTTTTTTTTCGTTGAAGAGAATGACCAACAGAAATCTCTTCAATTAGCAGACATTTTTCATCAAAAACTAGAAGGAAATTTCATTAAAAACTATTTTTTGTATGAATTTCATGAATTTTCGATCAAAAACAAACAGGAAATCAAAAATCCAATTAAATTCTCATTTACTTCCTATCCCCACCAAAATTCACATGGTGGATTTCCCCTAAAAAGGAGGGGGGGTGAAAGCAAACCAACCAAAACTAGGAAATTAATTAATGGAAGCAATTAATCATCATAAATACTCGATACTGGATTCAATTAATATTAATATCGATAATAATTGATAACCGATGTGATAACGCACTTGGCAGTCTGCTGTTTTGGGTGGGGGGGATCTAATTTTCCGCACGGAAAGCAAGCACATTCATCAGGACATTCTTTGACAAGCGTGAAGTCATCGCTCATTATCGGACGACTCAGCACCGAAAATTTCATCTAATTAATTGTAATTAGTTCCGTTATAATTAATTACAACCCTCAATTACATGTAATCAAATTACCCAGATAATGAAAACGTCGATTTTACTCATCAAAAACAAAAAAAAATGTTTTACATCACGTCACGAAATCAAGATGAAAACTCACCTAATTTATCTTATCTTGAAATGGTGTGTTGGTGATAATTAAGGAGTCCCAACGTGGAAAAAAAACTGAATGCTTCCCGAAATCACAAACACTTCAAAGGATTTCAAGTTCGAATGATTTCGAAGGTGCACGGAAAACGAGCGAATTGCGCAAAAACAGGGAGCTCGACAGGAATCGCGTCGCGACCGATGGACGATCCTGCAGGATACGTGCGAACGGTACGAGGCGTCGCCAATGACTACGGCGTCCCGACGCTGTGTGCGCTCGCCTCTGGACCCGTCACGGTTCTGGAGCGCGCAACGGCGCCACCGTAGTCCCAGTTCTTGCACATCCCGACGAAACGGGAGCGAAGGGGATGCGTGTCGGTGGTGATGGTGGGGGTGTAGATGTATATATGTATGTGTGGGGGTGCTCTTTGTCCGTACTGACGTCCCGGTGTGCTCCCGACTAGCAACATTATTTCTTCCAGGTTCTTTTGCGCATTCTTTTTTTTTCTAACTTTTATTTGTTTCAAATTACTTTAGTGCAATAACGAACTTGATTTTTGAAAATGCGAAATTTTCTTCATTCAACTACTATCTATATACCTTTCAATTTTTTAAAATTTCCTCATCAATTTTACTACTTTTTCTAATATTTTTTAAACAAATTTTATTATGCTTAAATTCAATCAAATATAAGGAAGCATATTTTTTAAATTTATAAAATTTTTTTAAAGTGAAACAAAGTAAGTCGTTAGTGTATGATGAGTGGAAGGGGGATGGATGAATTAAGGGTGGGGGCGGCATGCAATTTTATTATGCGCGGAGAATAAGCATCAAGCGAGGCGCGTGCAATTTAATTTGCATTTTATTAGCAGTGTGCTCGCCCGAAGGTGTTGTTGGTGCGTCTCTTCTGCTCCTTTGGCGACCAGAGCTTCTGTTGCCAGGAGAACTAAACCATGGAGAAGACATGGAGGACTTGGAGGAGGTTATGTCTATGCAGTTGCTGCCCCTCAGAGCTCGTTAATAAAACTAACGCGTTCGTATCGTATGCGTATGCGAATTTATTAAGTAGATATTTTCCCATGAAACATCTTGAAATTAATTTATTCCAGAAGATTTCTTTAATTATCCCTGTTATCGTTGTTTCTGAAATTTCTAAATTTCTAAACGTGATACTGATTTTTATGCCATTTTTTAAGCGTTTAAGTATCAGATAGATAAAAAATAAATTAAGAAATAAATTTATCTTGGAAATCTTGGAAATGTAACTTAAATATTCTAGAATTTTCTTGAAAATTAAATACCAACAACAACTTCTAGAAATTTAACAACAAAATTATGATCAAATTCCATAAACGACACCGGAAAATTGCCGGAAACGCAAACTACCATAAAGTAGAGTAAATGAAATCGAATAAACGTAAAATTTCCGAAACAGTTATGAAGATACTCTTCGCTCTTGCATCGCGAACAACGAAGAAGTGGAGGCGGCACTAACGACACACAGCCGAGTTAATATGAGTAAAGTTGCGTAGGAAATAAACAGGTTGCACATAACAAGCGAGCATGCATGATGCATAAAGTTCATGAAGCGTCGCCATCGCAAGCGGCATGTGCATTACACCAACGCATCCAGGACGACGCTGAAGACCAGAACGAGGGCGCCACCATCGTCGTGGTGGTGGTGGTGGCGGCATGTGAAAATTGAACCATAATTCAAAACGCTATAGGTCGTAATAGTGCAAGTAATAAAAGTTACTTAGTGTGCGCGCGTTGTTAACGGATAAGCAGCAGCCCGGCAAAACGAAGGACTACGAAGAGGTCCTGCGGGTGCAGCTCGGAGGCGGCAGCGCGCGCGTCGTGCATGCATTAAGGGCGCGTTTGCGCGTAAAGTTCCACCTTTAACTTCTTCATCGGTTTGCTTACGAATGGTTTACGCCGACAATGAAATGAAACTTTCGTGGAAACTTCTTATGGAAAACGCGCCCGCCGTTTGGAAATTAAATTTCAGTTAGTGCACCGATGATAAAAACTTGCGTACACGTTGTACCTACAAGTTTGCGGCGTGTTATTCGAAGAGATAAAAACGTCTTGCAAATACGCAACAAGTTTCGAGTAACAAGTTTCGTTGATGGTTTCGAAACATATCGTTCAACATTAAAAATTGAAAAATCTACACATTTACTTGAAAAGTCCAAAAAGTAATTTTTATCACCAGATATTAAATTTAACTATGTACATTATTTTATGGTTAATAAAATAATTCTTTAGGACTATATTTGAAAATTCAATTAAGAATATGAAGTGATGAAATATAAATTTTAGCATAACCCAATTATTTTTAGCCAATTTTATGATGCTCATTTTGTACCATCATTCGTTGTTTATTAAAAATTCCAAATTGGATTTCATTATTTATAGAGTCTCC
>JARJDZ010007754.1:0-20211 GCA_030264555.1 Aleochara sp. GC000083
GATATTCCACGGCTGTGAATGTAAAACAAATAATTTAAACAGTCAACGCATTAATAAAATACTTGCATGAAAAATAAACAAACACTAAAATGTATTTAATAGTGCTGTTGAATGTTCGCACTCTGAAAATAAAATTGGATTCGTTTGTAAACAGTTTAAATTTGAACATCATTCTTTTCGTTTTAATGCTTAATTAACTTACTTATTTAATTTCAACATTACATTTAGCCTATTGTTTCGTCAAAGGTAATTAATTAAGTGAAAGTAAGAGCCTTCCTCTTCCATAATTTATCATCAAGTTGCGTTGCATTTAAGGCAACCAAAACTTTATGCTCTCAACATTTTACGATTTTGACATGCACAGCTTCTCCTTGAATAATTAACGCTAATAAAACTAATAAGGTTAAAACAAAGCCGAACAAATATCCGTAGAAACGGTGCCGTAACTAAACAAAAATGCGAAAAAATGCGAAATATCACTTCACGAACAGTAGACATCAAATTGTATTTGGTGTTTTGCGAAAATATCTTAACTATTAACTAATAATTAATTTTTTATCAGAAAGTTTTTATTCAATAATTTGATAGCCTAATTTCAGTCGTTATTTCAATCTCAATAAAATTACAGTGAAGAATTTAAATACGAATATACAAATATGAATTTTGCAAAACACTTAAAGTATTTTTTGCAGGTAAGATGAATTTCGCTTTCGTTACACTGTGACGGATGTGATTTCGAATCAGCAAGCGTGTAAGTTTGTCGGTGGTTTAAGACAAACAGCAAAAGTGAAGACGTAAAAAAGAAAAGTTTGTTCGTGAACGATTGACGCAAAGGAGCAGTGCAAATAAATGAAGGAAATGAGCGTGCACCTACGTCACTTTTGGATGAGTGAAATTAATGTGAGACAGAATAAAATACCGAAAGAACGTTGCTGGTAAAATGCAGACATAATGATCCATGTGTGGTTTACATTTTGATAAATTATTCTTCATCCTATTTGCTGCATCAATTCAGTTTTGTTTTTCTTGTTGATCTGTCCTTGCATTTCAAGATGCGATACAGGATTCCAAAACTTTTGTTTGAAAAGTTTCACAAACAAGGATTTTTGATTCATTGAGATTCTGAGAAATATTATCAGAGTTGTAATGACTAAATATTCATTCATTCAAATTAATAAACACGTAATAAAAGTTAATTAATTTAGATTATGTAGTTGCAAGCTTGATTTCGTGTGGGAATAAAAACACGCACATAATTAAAACCTGTATGTGTCACTTTGACATTTATATCTGCAACCCGACTGAATTATTTATTCATTATTAACATTCCCTACATACTTAATCGGCGGTTATTCGTCATACAACAAATTGGCTGCAATGTTGAACGACGTCCGAATGAACAACACAACGTCTTGCAGAAACTCAACTTCAATGAGTTTTCCTTCAGCATGCCATCCATGACATCGCATCCTTTGTTGGCGGTTCGGTTGTTGTTGTTGATTTTGTCGATTTATTCCTGTGCGATGTCCCAATTTCCAAGACGATTTGTCATTCGTCTGCGCGCGTCCGCCCAGCCAAAACCCAAACAATGGCCAGCACTATTCGACGAGATTTCTTATTCGCAATCGTCGATGCTGCGAGTATCGCGCATCTCATCTCATGGAGCGTGTGCCAAATTGTATGCGGAATATTTAGCTGCATGCGGTGTCGTGCATTTATTTATTGCAGAATGCGCGCGCGCTGTGTTTAGTTTGGCCGTCGTTCTTCTAGTGCGCGCGCGAGCGATTCGAAGAGTAATTAGCGTCATTACGCTGCGCGAGATCAATTAGCGACGGCGGTGAAGGCACGTGTGTCACGGGGTCAAATTACAATTTATTACACATTCGTTTGCCCTCCTCCCGCGCCAATCGGCCACTTCCTAGCCGGGTGATACACATGAACTTTTGAGCAAACATTGTAATTGCGCACGATGCCGGATCCTTGTTCGGCATGTGCATTTTAATGGATTTCCCGCAATGTCGGGTTAATTGTTATTCGGTTTTCGATGGATTGGAAAGGTTGGGTCGATGCGATACGATGGAAATTGGAAGGGAAAGTTAACGATTTATTAATACATTGTATCCAATTGCAAACATTTTCTGTTCAATGTAAAATTTCAGGAATTTTTTGTTGATGTTTCTATGGAATTCACAGCTTGCTTTCAAGTTTTATTTTATGTTATTTAAAATACATGAATACATATTATAATTTAACTTGTTCAAATTGATAAAGAACTGGTTAAATAGGAAAGTGAAGAAACTGATATTGACTACTCAGTTACTCAAAAGGACAAACTTGAAGTTTTGGAAAACTTAACGTACTTGTATTGATAAAAATTATTGATAAATTTCAGATCATTACTTATAATATTTCGCAAGTAAAATTTCAGTATTTTCACAGTTTCATAATGCCATTTAACAATTCAGCAAGTAGAAGATTTAATAGTTTTTAAAAGAAATAATACTATGTTTTGAATTGACTTGATAATTTTTCTAAATATTACCTAAAAAAATGATTCCCAGTAAAATATAAATATCATGAACACATCAACTCGAAGAATCTCATATTGACTTTTCAATTACATCTTACTCATATTGATAAAAAAACTTTTAAAACAGTAAATTCAAATATAACATTTCAGTTTCAGTTTCAAAATGAAACCTTTAAACTTTAGCGAATCATCAAAAGTTTTGAATATCAAATCAATTAATTCATATTAAAAACTACATGTTTTGAACTGACTTGATAATTTTCTTATACATCAGGTAAAAAATTGAGATATTTAGCATGCTTCAGATTCCCAGCAAAATATAAATATCATGAACGAATCAATTAAGTTTTCAACAGACATAAGTGCATAAATAGATCTTTTTAATCGCTTCTTTCTTTGATGGAATCCTGTTTTATAAATTATTAATCACGCTTGTTTGTCTTTAGTTCCGAATGCGAATTTAATGCGCGAATAACTTTACTCGCACGGCCAACTGCGCTCAAGCACCGAGTGTTTCATTACACACGATGATGACATCTTCATAATGAACATTGAGGAAGGCAGAAAACGTGCGAACACTCCGTAAAGCAAGTGTCGCTTATTTATTTGGCTTCGTGTTTATTGCTATGTTATTCGTTTTCGAGTTCATGTCTATGCCATCAGATTTTGATTGATTGAAATCGTTATTTTATGAAATTGCTTTTAAAATTTCATTTCGGACTTCTTTTTCTTGCCTCGTTTCTACGGCCGCGCGTTTTTTCCGGCTCGCTTTTACGCGCACATCTTATGGCATTGCAATAAACTCAATCAGACGACTTTAGTTTCTCTTTTCGAAGAAACTTAATGCACGACATTTTTAATGCTGTTGTTGTGTTGTTAATGGCAATGGTGTGGCACTCATGACTTGTCTGACACTTGCAAATCTAAACAAAACATTATAAAAACAAGCACTTTGGAGAGATCAACACGATTTGATAGCGTTTAAAGTGTAACGGAATCATTAGTAGATGAGAAAACTGGTTTTAATGAAGATGAATTTGTTTGATTTTTAAGCTGGATCAATTGATTTCTTATAAATCGTTCTATCTATCTTTCAGTCGATTAATTATAATTAATTGATGAATTAAGTAATTTTGTTTTTGATGAGTTTTTCTATAACACTTTCAGATTTGTATCTGGAAATTCCATTTTGAACTGTTGGCTCTATAACTTATTTCTTTATATAGATTTTGTTGCTCGGACAATTTGTTTACTCGCACACTTCAAATCCAATAAATTTTCGCCTGATCAATAAAATACACTCTATATTTCGATCCAAGTTTACTTTTTACGACCACAACAGGTCATGGAGATTGTTTAAAATTCAATCAATCTCCCTTTATTCACTCCATCTCCATTTATTGACAATCTAATGTTGCTCTATAAACATTACACTATTGGATCTGCTTGTAATTTCAATATACAGTAGTACTTGGTTTTTGAATTCCTTACACACATTCAACAACCAATATTTCCTTATCAAAATACAACAAATTGTATCCACCTTCAATTTATTGGTTCGTGCATTAGATCAAAGAAAGTAACCCAACATTATTTATGAACTGATAGAATAGTTTTGCAGACGTTTAGTTTATGAAATCCTTACTTTGTTGTTCGCAGCCGAAGATTTCGCAAGCAAGAAAAAAGAAGCTGTAAGTTTCTTGTGCTCGCTCATATTGAAACCGTTCTCGAAGTCGACGCGCTGTTTTTTCACGGCGTTTGGGTGCAAGTTTATAAATTATCCATGAGAGCATCATTTCATTGAAGCGTTCAATACTCCAACCGAGATCGTTTATATTCCCTTCAGTCAGTCCGCTCGCAGAGACGCATCAATGCAAGTGCATTCGGATCCTGGATCATCGTTTTCCAGGACTCTTGTAATGGATACGTCTCTGAAGCCACGATTTACTCTCTGCAAGCAAACAGATCGTGCTTTAATGCTACTCTATATACACGACGTATTTGTATTAATAAAATATCGATTTCTATTTATAAAATCGCTTACATTTATTATTCAAATCGGTTTTATTAATATACGATGACATAGAAATTGACGTTGACTTTCAATTTGCCGCACAAGTCGCTGTTGTTCATTGATCCTCTCGCATTAAATTCGTCGCGTTGGATGAGTTTGTTGTCCTGCTTGTTGGTTTTGTAGGTGCTGTTGTTCTTGTGTTGTCGTAAGTGCATGGGGACTCACTTTCAGAACTCTTCCTTCATGTTCGGACTTAATGTTGGGCTATTAAACAATGTGAAACTGCAGAAACAATAGTGTAAAGAGTGATATATCAGCAATTTCCTCTTTTGAATACATTCATTCTGTGATGACATCCTTGGAAGTTCTTGGGAATAAATCAGGTGGTTTTTGAAAAAAATATAATCAAATTATTTCGCGATCAAGGAGAAAAAATCCTTGCAGTAATCTAGAAATTTGGAGTACAATTATAGACGACACATTCTCATCACAATTCTAGGAATTCTTAAGAAATTCTAACATAATTTCTATAAATATTGTAAATCCTTTCTGTTACCAGACATAAGTAATTAATCTAAAATTTTATGAAAAGATAACAACAAGTGACGTCGTTTATGGTTCAACCTTAAATTTGGACCAATGTGAAACAACAATATTAGTTACTATTTTGTTAATTAATCTAATTTTCAAAATTCATTTGGTTACCTTGAGGAAAAAAATATAAAAATTGACTTTCTGGAACATTTAAAGACACAAAAAAAGTTGCATCCATCTGCATTAACTTTAAAACAATATGTATACAATAAAAAGGCAATATATTATGGGTAATTAATGGTTAATACCTTAAGCTCACTTTTACGTCAATTTTCCATTGTGACCAGATAAAAGAGAGCAAAAGATTGACAACAAAAAAGTCGAATAAAACTTGTTTAAACGCCACACTAAAACATATGAACGAGATTAATAATAGTAGTAAGCAGCACTTTAAATTCCTGATGGATGCAAGGAAGAGAAAAGGCGTACACTCATTGTAACACTCATTACAAGATACGAATCAAAATTGAATTATAAAATAATAAAAAATCGTTGTCTGACAGGGACAAACGCTGTGGCATATTGTGCATTGCATTGACGTAGAAGTACGAGACATCATTTATAATAATGAAAAACGAAAACGAAAATGCAATGCAATGAGAGGATACTTGTACTTTCGGATAATCGAAAAATGAAGTACACATGCACCAGGCGTGTAAATAAAAATGGATTTAAGCAAGATGAAAACGAATCAACTCTTTCAGCTGTGAGTAGACAACAAACCAAACAACAACGCACAATGAGTTGTTTATATGCATATATGTTTTACTACACATAAAGAATGTATCACAACTCCGCCCTAAGTTTATGATCAATTTTATCCGGATTCAGGTACAAGGATTATCTGAATATGAATGTATTTCATGAGGTTCATTTCTCTGATTTCTTATCGGGGTTTTTATTAATGAACGTCTAGAATTTTCCTGCCCATTTTGTATTTATTGCTTCATATTGCAGATTCAATGGGCATTCAATCAATTTTACAATTAATTTTTGAAACCTGATAATTCTGGTTAATTTCATTATAAAATGTGCCATAATTTTTAAAGAGAAGGTGAAATTGATATCTTCAAGGTACCAAGCAACAATATTACTGAAAGTGAAATCTCGTTTTGAAATTTCTAATTGTAAAGAAATGCAAGAACTGAACAGAAATTCAAAATCTGTTCATTAGAAAAAACGAAAAACATTTGAGAGTTTCATAGGATGTTACGAGGATAATTATACTTTCTAAGATACTTAAAGCAATGTTTTTTTAAATTCTTTATAAACACTGTTTAATTGTTACAAATTATATGAATTCGTTGGTCACTATTGAATATAGGAACAAACGGGAACTTGTATTCACATTTTCTACATTAAAAATATTGCTGCAAAGATGAACAAAGAAAATGCAATTTTTATGACAATGTCCTCAATGAGATTTTAATAGATAGCAATGTGATTGTACCATTGAAGAAGTCATCATAGTTATCTTCACATTTTCACAACAGACTGCTACTTTCCCATCATATCCAAGATTGCTCATCCTGCAAATAATATTCACAACTTCTCAGACAATCAGACAAACAAAACAAAAAATATCTTATAAAACTACCTACTTTGATATACATTTTGGACTCTCAATCATCAGCAGAATTACAAAAGGATATGTGTAGAAACATCTCTTAAAATCTCCTTTAGTCATCATATCAACAAATTTGGAATAATATCCATTGACTTGTATTACTCAATTCCATGATTTATTACCAAATTTCATACATTTCTGATATGATTCTGCAATGAATATCATATTTGGTCGAGTCGTGCGTGTCCAAATTGTTGATGGCAATCTAGCGCCAGCTTCATTTAAGACAACTTTACCAACAAGTTAAGCTATGTAATTGCTGGCTGAGATGATCTTGATGCTTCTCAACATTTTACGCGCTATTTTCATCAGCGTCGTCGACCCGCACCGCAAAGAGGTGAAAACTGACGCAATCGTGTAGTAACACCTCAGGAATGCATGTACTCGTTCTGTACTTGCGACTGGGGCCACAACTGGCACAACTTTTCATTTACGAGCATATTCAGTTTACAAGCGAACACCATTTCCTTGTTCTATTCTCAATTGCCTCATTTGTTCTCGCATGTTCCGCTCACATTTATAACTACTTACTTCGGCTACTTTACCTTTATGATGCGTAATGGCCCATTTGAGAGTGCATTTAAGTTGAATAAAATAAAGGCTGAATGAGTCGAAGAACGAAACTCATGAATAAAATGGACTATTTCATCTTTAATTAAAACTCTTACGTCATATTTTTTTCATTTTCTACTGCTACTTTTAGTAGTCATTATAATATTTGGTTCCAAAGTCCCATGTTTCTTTGAAGTATTCCTAACTTATGAAATGGTTCAACTAATCCAAAAGTATACAAGAACCCTAAACTGTCATAAACATTGATGACAAAAAGCAAGGTGTTTACAGAGTGGATTAAATTTTCCTAATCGTTTCACATTTCAAATTGTCACTTGAATGCTTTCTGACATGAATAATATCAATACTAATCGATAACTTTAATGACTTGAGAAAGTTGAGTTATTTGCAGTGTGCATCTTCATTTGCGTTAAAGAAAACAATTTTAGTGTGCAATTATAAATGTATTTTCTTTCTCAGTAAACAAAAACCTTTACAAAATAAATACTCTTTACTTAAATCTATAATAATCTATAATATTCTTGGAAAATAACACATGCAATTTACTGGCACTTTATTTTTATGATACGAATTTCTATTTTAGACTTAACGAGCTGTTAACTATTAGTAAATAAATAAGGAATTACTTTTCTCATTAGTAGATACAACCTTTAATAAACTTAAATTTTTAATATTTTCAAAGAGAACTACTGTGATTTAATCACATTACCCAAACGAAAAATTCAATTAAATTTATGATATTTTAACAATCAAATTACTAAATTCAATAAAATTTATGACATTTTAACTATCAAATTACTAAATTCAAATACAAAAAATTTGGTTGAGAGCTATTATTTATCTTTTTACATTCTTTTCTTCTTGCATTCTTTCATCAAACAGAAATTTCCATAATTGAATTCTTACAAGTTCCCGAGCCAAGAATTTATATTCTTAATCATTAGTTATGTTGACAACGTCAAAACTAATTCAGTTACATGTTTGTCTTTCGTGTTGCCCATGAACATCCTGTCCACCAAACGAAATTAAAGTCAGCGATGATACTTTAGCTGTTAATACTACTCTCTCAGTGATAATGATGATGATGCGTTGACCGAATTATTAACCATCTGAACCGAGCGCTCCGAGAGAATAGAACGAATTATTTCATATCTTATTGCCAACGACTGACGTGCCTGTCTACATTTAATGTTAAGTACATGTAATATCATCTCATCCACGCACGAGTTTACCCATGTTACGTTCAACTATGCGGAAGAATTTGCTTTCTATTGTGCGTCCAATCATATTTACACCGAGTGTCAACGAAATCAATCAATGACGCTATTATCGAAGATCGATGAACACCAATCGGTGGTATTAGCTGCTAAAATTGTGTTTACAGCTTGAGACAACTATCAATAATCATTAGTCATACCTGTTGATGTATGCTGGCTGCTTATTGAATATGAATAATTTGTTTGTCTCTTTGGAGCGACGCGGTTTGTATAATAAAGACGCATTCCAAGCAATCAATAAAGACATTGAGATCTTTGTTGGAAGTTTGTCTTAGGATTTTATTGCGTAACGCATCAGTTCAATTATGAAAGTATTTTACTTCCAATTTTGATCTGTTAATTAATTTTTCTTCGGGCTAATCCGGTACTCAAAATATTTATATTTTGCAATGATTAAATGAACGACTGAATACCTTGAAACTTCATTCGTTTAGGTTTAATTACGCTTAATTATAAAAAGAAGTTGTCATTGCCAGCAATTTTCAACTTAAATGTAGAAAACATGTTGGTGATTATAAAGTAATTATTTATTAACAAAGGATTACAAAAATTGAGATTCACAAAAGTCTTTATTATTTGGTTTTTAAATTAGGAATATTTAAACGATTGAATAGATAGTTTAAATTAATCATATTTAACTGAAATTGAATAAATATAAAGTACAATTCATTATCTTTTAAACCGTGAAAGAATCAAGTCGATATCTTTATTAGTTTCAAAGTTATAAGTATTTTACTGCGACCGTAAATTCAAAATTCACCTTAGTATGTTATTAATTAATTACTCAAATATTACGACATTTTTTAAAAATCTGAAAATGACAAAGCACAGCTCTATTTGTGCTCTTTAATATGCTTTTTTAATCATCAAAATCGGTCAAGTAGTTTTTGAATAATAACGAAAACAATTCTTATGGGAATTTACATTGGCAATTGTTGGCCTGGTTAACAGACCGTCATCTTAATATCGGAAACATACTCTCGAAAATCCATGATGGTGGCTCTCATTTGATTTACATTGCGGTTGCTAAGGTTAAAAATCCTTTGTTTGGTCTTCCTTAGCAACCACCTTAAGCGGCTGGCAAATTTCAATTTGATTCGAAGAGAACTGTTTTTCTTATCACATTTTCATGAATATCTCAAAAACGAACAATCCGAATATTTTCAAATTTTCAGGGATTGTTTATTATATATTCATGGATATATTTAGAGATTTACAACATCGGGAATTAATTTGTTTATAAATTATTAATGTTTATATATTATAGTAGTTGATTTCTCGTAGTTTCTATGGGATTTTCTCGTAAACGGCTCGGCCGATTTTCACCAAATTTGGAATATAAACTAACAATGTTAAGACGATTAATATATTGGGGGTGGAGGTTTTGGGAAGTGGCCGGGGGTGGCACTTTACTATGAACTCAAAATAAAAAATCTTGTAAATGTAGGAGAAATTTCTGTTCAATGTGGATCAAATTTGGTATACGTATTAAATGAGATGAGATGGAAAATATTTCAGGGGAGGTTTAGCTGTAAAATACAAGGGGGCGGCATAAAATGCTAAATTAAAAATAATTTTTCTCAAAAACAACTTTCTCAGGTAATGATCACCATATTCGTAATGGACAGTGTTATAAGTGGAATTTGAACCTCCACTGCCTCCGTAATAATTGGGGGGGGGGGGGGATCTCCATAAATCGTTCGGGGGCGGCAATTTCTTATGGAATAGTTCTTCATATCTCTGAGACTACTGAACCGATTTGAATGATTCAAACGACATTTTCCAAGTTTCTTAATATGACATTGAATCGATATTTCTATTTGTTAGCTATACGATAAATAAATATTTTGTCCTGAGGATAGAGAACTATTGTTCGTGTTAGGCACGAAAACTGGCAAAATCTGCTTCCAGAAACATAAACAACAAATAATACCTGTACAGAAACACATAAATATTGAGATAAACCTACACTTCAACTTGGTACTCCGCATCTAATGAACACACTATTAACACAGACCTTGAATTCTAGCAAAAAACTTACGTAATTTGTTTATCTAAAGTTTATATTCGTGCGGTATTGTTCCACTTTGAACGAGGCACCAATTGTTTAAGCATGCGATAAGATTTGTTCTCGGCTTCGACTAATGCGTTTCTTTCTTGTTTCAGGTGTGTGCTTTAATTGAGTCCATCAGTGCCTAGCCAACATTAGCAATTAGACCATTCTTATTGTTAGTTGAGCACCAACGGCCAGAAACATGGTAAATTTTTCTTCAAGCTTATTTATATCGCTGTTATTTATAATTAACACGTTCGCTTCAAACGTTTTTAATTGTTGCATTGGGCGTTCGCATTAATTTACGCACGTGAATCAATGATTGGGCGATGTGTGGTCATGATGCGAGCCAACCAGCTAAAGCGCGCGTATAATTGACATTTTGGATTGTTGCCAATGACGATGAATAATAACGAATGGGCTGTTTCGAATGCGGATGATGAGCACGGTCAGTTTTCCGATGTAAATTTTCCATGCCGTCTTTTATGCTTCAATGGATTTCAGTAAATCATCAAAATGTTGATTACAAAATTGAATTTTCTTTGATTTATCATTTTGATCAGGTTTGCACTGGAAATATAGTTTAAATCTAGTCAAATCAAGTTAACCACGTTGAGAAAAACATTTTTTTTTGTTACTACATTGAACCAATTATAAGAGAATAATCAGTTTGCGTTTTCTTAGTTGAAAAATTAGGCTTTTCAACTTTTTTTAAAGCTTTTGTTCATTTTGAAAATTGTAGTCCAAACTATTAATTTTTGCTGCTTTATTTTATAGGACTTTCGGCTTTTATATATTGTCCTACTTGTACATTATGAGGTTTATCGGTTATTAAAATTACATTTTACGTGACTTACATACTACTATCTAACCTAAACTAACTAGGTACTCCAAGAACACATAACAGTAATTGCTAGCACAAATTGAAATCGCTAGACACAACAAAATATCAGCGCAACGAGAGACAAGTACACTTTTGCGTTTAAATACGCATTGAACATGTTAACACTTCTATAATCACGTGTATAAGTAAATACGTGAATAGTAAACGAGATGTTCATTTGGTACAGCTAGTCCAGATAGAATTTTGCTCTTTCGTTTGCCAGTTTCTTGGATAATAAACGTCCTTACCTAATTAAACGGGCTATCAGCCAACACCAATAAACATGAAACAAAATGTGCATTATAAAAAACAGACAATCTCAGTATGTTTTATTTAAACTTCATTTAACAAATTATCAAAGTTATTTGTTTGATTTTAGTTCCTTATTTTTTATTGGGGGTTTGTAATACGATTTTTATAGGAAGTAAATTAAACTTTGCAAGCATCATTATTGTTGAATATATTCAACATTTTAATACATATTCAAAATGTTATCCAATGAGATTAATTGACATTTACCTGCTGAGGTTTTGTCCTGAACTTTTCCCTTTTGTATGTCACATGTTACAATTTATTTAGATAAGTTTAATACATTTTACAATTTCCACATCGACCATTCAAGGAATTTAACTATTTAGATTACAATCAAATTCACTATTGAAAGGTTGAAAGAAATTGGATTTATAACGTACCTTAAATCCTTGAAATTTATTTGTGATTTAATGACGGAGCTAATCCAAAACAAAAATTTGTCACGTCATTATATTTTATTAGCAGGATCCCACTGTGCAATATTGTTAGATGTATTCAAAAATCCTAGAGAACTAGGTCACTCATACCTATATAGCAACCTAGTGCGGACATTACGTTAAGCTTCATTATGTGTGATTTTATTCAATTTGTCCGTGTATTTTTTGCAACGTTATTTTAACAATGTTACGACGAACTTCACGAACAATGAGCATGTTGAAAACAACATCTAATCTTATACTCTATCTATCTCAGCATTTTACTATGTAGTACAAAAGCGTTGACTGCAAACTCGCTCTTTTTGTCTTGTACGCCAATTGACGTTGATAAATTATAAAAAAAACTTCAAACAAATAGCGAAGGTCCTTTTCGAGGACCGTAATTTTCTGGTCCATGGACTTGCAAACACTTAAATTTTCACCTTGCATTTGTTCCCAGCTTGCGAATACTCCAAAAATTGTGGGGAAAAACTAGGACGACTCTAATAAGCTCTCAGTCTGCTCGCAAACTATATTTGTTTTCTAGGATAAAGTTGTAAAAATAAGTCCATTTGTAAATGAATGCATGGATTACTCATAGGAAAACAGTGCTGTATGCTTGAATGCGAAATGGAGTGTGCAAAAATATCTGATAAAATCAATAAGCATAACGCGTACTCGCAGACGATGACGATGATGATGTGCACTGTGGTAAGTGTATTGAATCTATTTGTTGTCTGTTGATACATTTTGCTGTTTAGAAGTTTATTTATAGTAAGTTCGAACGTGCAGAACGTCAAGTAGGGGAAATCCGATGTGAATATGACTGACTTTTCCGTCCTGCAATACTTGAATGTGATGTGTTGTTTAGTTTTAGCTTTAGTTAGGACGACAAGTGACATTTTTACATATATTATGTGTATTCAAACATTGTGACATGAATTATAATGAGGTGCATATATGACATGTTCCAGTTTTCCTGATTTTGTTATCAATTTTGAGTTGAGAATTGAGGTGATACAAAAGTTCCTAAATTCATTAATAAATTATAAGGGGATTTCCTTAATTTTATTCTTTAAGTTTATTCAAAACACAGGAGTTATAAGTAAATAACGACCCTAATCACATTTGACATCATAAAAAGTTGAGAATCCAAAATTTACATCTTATGGATGTATTAAATTTGGTAACAATGGGGGATCTTTACCTGAAGATGTTTACATTCTGAAACTTATAGCTATAAAAGTTTTCATTTTGTTTCACTTTTTTGAATTCCATGAATATGATTAAATTGGCAAAATTTCTTAATAAATCTTGGAATTATGTTTCAAAATTTATTTGAAAGTATCTGTAAAATTTATAATATTATTTTTTAATTCTTCTTATCTTCTACTGATTATTACTTTGAATTTTTGCAGTTCACTTCAATTCTTCATGAAATGTCATTAATTCAAAGAACAAAAAATTGAAATTTCTATAAGTTCATATTTTGAAGAGCAAATTTTACATTAATATTTTCTCTGTATATTTTTCTGCTTATGAAATCTGCTTTGAAATCTGTGACCCTCTAATATTAAAAGGGTTAAACAAGTTTTAGTACAAAAGTAATCATCATACAAAAATGTGGTCTGTAAAAAAAACTGGAAATTGAATTTGGATCCCAAAACATACATGATGACCGTTATTTCCGGTCATTTGCAAATTCATAGGATGCGCATTATTATCATAGTTACAACTGAAAGTTATCATTGATACAAGTTGGACTTGCTGCCTATTGACAATTCAATGAAATTCAGGCGTTGTGTGTGCGTGACCACGAACGCGAATCTGCCTCAATGTACCATAGGTTTGTTGTTATTTGTTAATGTCGAATGTTGGCTGAATGAGTGGGGCAGCAGCGAAGTGTTTAGCTGATGTCAGTCAGTAAGTTCGTGCGGCTCGTTGAGTACGTTCATGCCGACTTAAACCCAGTCATCCGCGCAACTTTGCTTGGTCAGTCGACCCATGCGCGGATATCGTGCCGCATTTTGCCAATTTTTACTGTTTTTCCACAATCGGACGTTTATTTCCTGCGTTTGTTTCGTTTAAATCGACGCAGTGGCTTCTAATTAAACACTAACGAACTATTTAGTACACTAACTGAAGAAGTACTCTTCAAATAGTATTCAACTATTGCAAAGTATTCAGTTTGAAATGACATTCAATGCACATTATGCGTTAAATAAAAGTGTGTGAGTTCATGGATTTCGATTTCAACTTGAGAGGTGCAAAAACAAGGACGAAACTGCATGGACAATTTCGAACTCGATGCATGCAATTGGGAAGTGAACCAAACAAACTGGAATATATGCACGTACGAAAATAAGCAAGGTAACATTATACGTATTCCTATATTATAATTAGAATTTAGAATGGTTGCTGCGATTTCGAGTGCGTTTGTACTCGTATTTGGAATGGAATGGAAGAAATGCTCCTCAAATGCATTCGCGATGTGCTTTTAACGATACACTTCTCAATGTACACATTTGTGATTATCACTGGGTATCACGAGAAGTACATAGAGCCAACAAGGAAAATTTCATTCCAATAGCAAATAATTCATGAGATTAATCAAAATTTGACTGATATCAAAGTATAAATGTGTTCTAAGAAATTGTCCATCAAATTTGATGTTGGTACACTCTGTAGACAGGAGTAAAGTGCCTGGTTATTGCGGACTATTTGCGTCAGTCTAATTTTTAAATTCCATTCGTTAATATGCTCTGCAACTTCACTCATACTCAACCCAATTCGGTCTAAACATAGCACAGAAAACAAAAAAGTATGCCTCAATGTGCAAAAGAATCGATGCAATGATTTTTGCAAGGCTTAAATTTATTAGCTTATTGATTTGAAATTGATTAATGTTGATGATTCGCACGGCAATCCATTTTCACCGTTTCAATTGCGCGGAATGAATCTATTTAGAATTTCGACGATGCTGCCATTAACAATAGAAGAAGAGGCGACCGCTGGAGATCGGCTGGCAGATAGGCAATTTACTAATAACGGTCCACCGAAATCGTGACTCCTTTAAGCTATATTCGCATTTGGCTCACAAATAAATATTGCTGCCTAGTCCGCTCGACTTCAGCTCGAATTGGCTTACCTTCGACTCTTGTTGTTGGACGTCGATGCGCATTGAATTCAGCGTTTGATGTGTTGTACTTGATTCGTTCGAGCATCGTTTTGCTGCTTTTTGGTGGCATAATTACACGTTTTTTTCTTCTTCTTCAATTCTTGCTCTCGGTACAAGTACTCAACTTTGCAGCAAGTACAGTATCTTCATGTTTAACTGTTACCATGTTTTATGTATGTGGTATTTGCAGCCATAATAGTTGGTAAAGTTTAATTGGCACATTCGGTAGATAGGTATATAAATAAATAATTGCAGTTCAGATTGACTGGTAGTTTTTGGAAAGTTCGATTTGGTTAGTGTTTGTGTGATATTTAGCTAGATGTTTATTTGATATTACCGAGGCTGTTTTTCGAAAAATAATTAGAGTCATGTTCTCTGGCAGATTTGATTTCTGAATGTAATGATTACATAAATTGATATGCTACTTTATTTCATCTCGGTTTTATACTGTTCATTATTATATTTGAAATTTATGTAATCATATCTTATCTATACTTTTTACACTTGTAATTCAAAAAGCATCAATTTGTTAATTGTAATTTTTAACTCAATGCTATAAATGTAATTACGATTCATGAAATGTAATTCAGAAATTAATTTGATTTAAATAGTATTTATAAATAAAAAAGGAGTTTTAAAAAAATACAACTTTTAGTACGAAAATATAAGAATTCAAAATTTTCTATCACTCTGTAACTTATCATTGAGTTTTTGAATAGATATAAAACTATCATTGCAGACATGAAAACAAATATTAAAAGTCTACTCATTTTGAACTCAAATAATTCAAAATTTCTTATCTTATTATTTCTTATGGGCAATTGAACTATCTAATTCATAATCATATTGTTATTAATATAACTATAATTTTGAGCCAGATAATCATAATATTCAATCAGAAGCTGCTACCTCGCATATTCAACCTAATCTCAACTCCCATATCTCTAGAACCACTTGTATATTAAGCATTATTGGACATTTACATTTTAAATGTATCACATAATAAGCTGAATACAAGTCGAGCACTTATCCAAGCAGCACTCATATTATAATAATCATGCAGCTTCTCTTTAATAGATAATTGTTCCGCTTTTGATCTCGCTTTATCTTCACGCTATGCTTCAAATATCAATATCCATCTGCGTACATATCATTTCTTCCACAATTGCCACTTCGAATACAAGCACAAAATTGTTCAACTTGAAGGAGTTCTTTCTAACAAGTTCTCGATCCTCGACTTCTTGAAGTTAGTTAGCGGCACGTCATTACAGAATGAAAGATTCTGTTCGATTGGACTCGAGTTACCAATGTTCCAATGGCCCTAATTACTTCTTGTTTGTGTTTCCTAACGAATTTCACAAGTTGCCTCCGACAGGAATCTGATGTAAGCGATGACCTGCGGGAAGAAAATCTACAATTAATCGAGCCATTGTTGCGTTAATGAACTAACTGTCACACGTGGATATTAATAATTGCGCGAAGATGATGGCGAAATGGCTCAAGTCAATTAAGGCTATTGCCACCAACCAAAGTCTGTTTTGATTGTGGATGAATGTGGGTCACTGCAATAAATCGTCATTATTAGCATGTAACAACATTTCTATCTTATTATTATGAATGGTAGACATTCACGAAATCTTGGCTATTATTTTATTATTGGGAGCAATCATTTGTTTGTTGTTTTTTTTTTCTGAACCGGTTGAGCATTGAATGTGCGATTTGCCAAATAAATTGTCAATCTGTGAGTTGATAGTCTCCCAGAGTGGTGGATGACGCAATTGTTAAATAATTTATTATTGCCTTGAACTTAGCACGTTGCGAGTCATCACGCCAATGGAACTTCCATGAGTTTATGCATACTTTTTATATGGAGAGACAAGTTAGCTATTATTATACGATAATAATATGTAAATAAAAAAATCCTCATTTGAAAATACGTATTGTTATTGTTTTGACGCAAAGGAAATTACACTTCCTTTCACGGATAAACGATACATTGCGAAAACAAATAGAATCGACAAGTGCTTTCCTGGAATAACAATAAATTCGCCACGTTATTAAATGCACCAATTCCATATAGGATATCTTTCATTGTTCATTATTCATCCATTAAACAATACAATGAATTGATCGAAAGTTTTCTATAAAAGTCCAAGTTGTAAGTTGTTTCAAAATATCCAATGAGTCAAGTTTTTTTCATGAAATTGTGTAATGATGAAAAGGAGATAATTTCTTGCGAATCTTATTTTTTCCAAAAATATTTTCATGCATTACGTCAACGTTTAGACAATCGACAAAAACCGACAATAATAAATCACGTAATCGATCGAATTCGAGGCAATGCACGCATTTAAATGCGTCAGAAGTAATCCGAATTTAAATAAGAAATAACCATCCGTCGGTGATGGACACATAAAAAGCGTAGAAAGTGGTAATTCGCCATAATCTGCACGGTAATATAATCGGTGCATGTTGACTGTCTTGTCGCATCGGATCGCGGAGAGAAGTGTTGGCCGATATTGGCTCGTTTTACAACAAATTGCGATTTATTAGTATGCAGGCTGCGTGTACGGCCGCGCTGATATTTACACGCGTGGCATAAAATCCAGTCGATGCTTGAGCTGGCTTGGCTTGAAACCGAATCATCGTATTCCGGAGGACCTCCAATGCATACTTATAAGTTGGTGTTGGATGCCAATTCAAAGACGCGTACCTGATTGCGCTTCAGTCTCTGCTTTTGCACATTAAATGCGCAAAGCATTCGCATATTCATGACGATGACTGACTATCAACTTCGATCACGTCTGTCACTCTTTGCCTGTCGTACGCTTTGGCAAGTTGAGTGTTGAAACGTACACGACTGATTGTGAGTGAAATGAGGCAATCGAGACTCTGGAGGAAATTCTGCACTCCAACATAGAATCTCTGCAGAGATGATTGGTGACAATACGAGTAAGCTTGAAGTGAAGTGCTCTTCATTCAAGTATCACATCTTGAATGCCATTGTTGTTTGCCTTCTTTAAGAGTTGCTGAAGACTCGACACAATGACAATTATACTGCATAAGTTCACAGTCAAGTTGCTCTGAATTTTTCTTGCGTTCTACATGCAATTATGAAATTGCAATTTTCTCAGATATCTATACGAAAATATAGTAATTCCAAATGAGGAAACCTTGCATTATGGATCAAATAACAATTTGAATGATATGTAAGTTGCGTGTCGTATTGTAATTTGTATTCGAAGACAATTTGCTTGCAGTTATTCGGTATGCACTTGAAACTTGCAGGCAATTTTGTGTGCGTTCACTTGTTGCTCGTTGGATTTGCGTCATTTTCCTTGCAGCAAATGTGAGCAGCATTGTACGATCACGATCAGCTCACTGTACGTTTTATTTTTACCATCGCATTTAATGTTCGATTGTAATTTTACCATCCTGGTTGGTTGCTTGCGAGCTCAATGCTTCTCCCCGACTTTATTTACTGCTGTTGAGTTTAACATATAAATAGCAATGATGTGCCACGGACACAATGGACAAGTGCGTCTGCATATTTGTTCAAAACGAGGGGAATCGCCAATGGTTCGTGTGCACTGACCGTACTTCCGGTTTGTTCCGGGCAGCTGTCCCTATCTCTTCAAAAGAACCAAGCCATCTTCTTGTTCCGACATTTCGCAATCCACACAAAAGTGACTTACCAGTTTCGAACATCTTCCATTCCGTTTTTTACTGCATTTTAATATCATTCGAAGAACTTTCCACGTTTCTAATACTGAAAAGCGCTTCCAAGCATAATTACCTTTGCTGTGACCTTAAAAACTCGATGGCTTTTATATTAGTATCCCAGTATATTTTAATGCATATGCTCGTAATAATGCGCGACGTGCTCAGCTGTGGATGAATTACTTCAACATACAGAATAATAAACGCGTGCTCTGAAATGAAATAATAAAAATTTACAAGTACATGAGACACGTGTTCGTATGGTTTATGTTTCACTTCAATATCGTTTAGAAATTTCAACTTCATTGATATTCCAACCGCAGAATCATAATATAATGATGCGCACCATTAGAATGGGAAAATAACAAAAGAAAACCAGGAATGATGTGTTAGATGCAAAGAAAGCAAAACGATGAGATTTGTATGTGTCAGCGAATTATATAAATTTATATGTGGAATTTAATGGTGTATCGAGTAAAGAAAGGAGAATAAGATCGGTTCAACAAGTGGTTAAGGACGAAATGTTCGTTGGATGCCAAATTTGACTCAAGGTGAAGGATTTACTTTTATTTATTGCATGTTTAATCATCGAAAATTGCTGCAAATTATGGTACTTTACTTTTCAACTTTAAACGATTTTAAAATCTATATGGAATATGGTGTCGATCATATTTCATAGATTAAGTGAATTTATGTGCTATCATTTTCTTATTACATTTTATAATTTTTATAACAACAATGTAGCGATAAAAATGTATGGTAATTCAAACATTGAAAACAGCTCGACCAACTTGGATTGTTCGTAATTGCAAGCAGCAGGTTCTTGCGGAAGAAAATTTTTGGGAAAACCTTTAGGAAAACGAGGACACTAAGAAATGTTTATTATTATCGATTGTTCTGAAGTTATAAATGACACTTTCAGAAATAACAAGTATTTGAAAGTGCAAAATTTAAAATGAAAAAAGCAAAAGACTTACAACCCGGATGGACACGACCTAACTAACCAAGACTTACAACCCTATGATGGCAACGAC
>JARJDZ010007758.1:0-35777 GCA_030264555.1 Aleochara sp. GC000083
TTTGTACCGATGCTCTCCCTTAGTTATTTTCATGCACTTCTACACGATTCGTACCGTTACGGAGCATCCCAAAAAAATCAAAAAGTAGGCAGGACATCGTCTGCCGGGTCCGCTAGTTTCAAATATATTGTAATCCAGAAAACGTCACAAATTCAGAATGCATAAATGTAATTCCAAATCATGAAATGTAATAAGAAATTGTAATTTGAAATTTAGAAAGCATTTTTATTCTTCTGAGTTTCATTTGTGTATTCTCAATTACATTTGATTAATCTGAAATATATTTAATCGTTTCTGATATTAAACTTATACTTTTTAAATTATATTTACCAAATCTAAATTACAATTCTTTCAAACTGAATTATATTTGATGATCGTTTAATTACAATTAACAAATCTATACTTTTGAAAAGTATTGGAAAAGATAAAGAAAAGTTTTTGTAAAGTTACGCCATCTAGGAATTCCCTTTGTTACAAACGTCACTTGTCAACGCCATCTATGGACTGTTATCGGTACTCTGTATAAAATAACTGAAAAATAGTACATAATTCAATTGAAAAATGCATCACTACACTCATTAAATAGGAGCAATTTGCAAAAAAGCGATCGTAATTCATTTGCAACAAACAACGCACAACTCCCCACCCCTCGTTGATTGGAGGGCGGCGCAAAGAAGTGGGGGGCAATGTGCGGGTGCAATGCATCCACTCAATTACTCGTTTAAAACATTTTTCCCATTAACGTGATCGACGCGCGCTCCACCCGGGAACAAAATTAAACTTTTCGCCCCGTTTTCCCCCGGTTTTTCCCCCGAATTCGACCACGCGCTCTCGATGGGTCGTAATGCGGTGGTAGCGGATGCCACCCCCTCGGCCGTAATTGTTCCTGCTGATGACCTGCTGCTAGTGTGGTGGCGGTGGTTGGGTGGCGGTCGTGGCAGCGCGACAGGAAGAGTTGGAGTGGGGGTGGGAGAGCGTCACCGGAAAAAGCACGCCAATGACGACTAATTGTGCGCGCCGGATAAAAAACAATCGATGCCCGGCCTGGGCTAATTGAAAATAACGAATTACATGCGGCTCGCGCATGAAAGACATTTCGGCCAATTTGGCTCGTGTTCGAATAATTTCCCGATTGCCCTCCGAACATTTCCGATAACAAATTGCCTACGTTTGCTGAAGCATGAATCGATTTTCACAATTTTTCGTTCAACGAGAAAAGTTTTAAATTTTATATTCTTATTTAATATTTATATATACAGTGTGTTCATGTTTACTAATCTTCTTTTTTCTGAAATTCAAATGTCAGTTTCTGAATGACATTTCATGTATGGGAATTACATCTATGTATAGCATTCTGAATTGAAAGTGACGTTTTCAGAATTACAATTGACAGATTTGAAATGCATTTGACACAATTTAATTTCAACTGCGAAAGTGGCGTAAAAAATGAAGAACTGAGATTTGAATTGTTGTCATGAAAATTAAAAACAAAAAAAATAATAGATAATAATGACACATTAAGGGAAGGTTAACCCTAAGCCACCCCTTAAGGTGTAATCCGCTATAAGTTGAAGTAATTCCTCATGAGCACCCAGCAACTCCCTAGTAAGTAATTTCAATGACTGTGAGATAACCTAAAAAACAATTCCAAATTACATCCGAAGCCCGTCTGATTGTGATTAATTGCGAAGGCGGCGGAGGTGGTGGCGGCGAAGAAGCGTTCCAGAACGCTTGGAGTGTGGGGGGGAGGGGAGGGGAGGGGGTGCGCGCGCCGTCGTGAGATTGGCGGCTGGAGTGTCGTTAGTTTTAATGGCCGAACTAATGAAACAATCCGGCGTGGCAATTATGAGAAATGACACATTTTCAGCTCGCCACCTTCCCCGCCCTCCCGGGGCGCCCATTCCCCGCTCCTCGAGGAAGATGCGGAAAATTAAGAAGGAGTCGCCGCCGCCGCCACCGACGACGACGACGACGACAACGAGCGTCTCGGATTGCTCGAATTGCAGCCCCCTAACCAGCAGGAAAGAGAAGGATAATGTGTGAATGTCAGAGAGGGAGAGAGACAGAGAGAGAAAGATGGTGGCGAGAGCTAAATTAAAGCGCTCCTCGAGCTTTATTATATTTCACCTCGCTGGCCGCTCCTTCGTGCGCTAAACAATTTAATCTGCATAACATTAAGAGCAATGGCAACGCGTCAAAAACGCCCCCTAGCGTTTGATTTTCAGCCAGCATATGCCTGCGTTCACTCCGTCATAATGGCCGCTCATCCATCAAACGGCCATCAGCGGCCATCTTGTTGACGTTTTCGGTGATGAGAAATTAAATCCAGGGGGCGCTTTAAAATTCACAATATGTCAACTTTGAGAACGATATGTATAATCAATGAAGATACAATTTGAGGTTAGGATTTTATGCACTAGGATGGCGCCACTGTTTATCTTCACAATGAAAGGTTACCTTGACAACGGGCTAACTCATCGTAGTGATTGTGCAAGTCATCCCTGACATCGATTCGCATTTGTTTTTGTTGTTGATTACAAGCGTGGGTTGTTTGGTAACTCTGGGCAACGGAAATGTATTCAATTAGACATTGAAATTGAAACTTCCACTCGAGAGCCGGATAATTGTGCAAGTCATGCACTCGCAGAAGGGGAAAAACTTGCGGAAGTCTTGGCACAGCGTTCGGAAAATGGGTGAGAAGGCGAACGGCGTGAAGGCGGCGGATTGGAGAGGGGGAAATCCCCACGAGATGAGCGCGCTTCCAGACTATGATTACCGTTAACCACAATGTTAATTGCCGCCATAACGCCGCGCGCTGCCGATATGAATACAGACTACACATAATTAGGACGCCATTCGGAGAAATTGCACGCCATATTCAGCTGCAACAATTTCGCATCGCCGACACCAGCGCCATTTTGCTTCCCGTCATTCCGATTGACGTCATCTCGAGTCTGTCAAGAAATCATTCCGTTTTCATTGTTGTGTGTGTGTAGTGATAATGAAGGAGAGGAGTGGGGGACGGGTCATTAATGCACGCATCAAAAATCATTAAGACGCCATTTAATCTAGGCGCGAACAACGCGCCGCGTGCGCACGAAATGGCGTCGTAAAAAGTGCTGATTGTTCATTTAAGTTTAATTAGCAGGCGGTGAAATTATCTTTTACGGCTCCCCCGAGTGCCGAAAGTTTCGCTGGGCGGACGCCTCGAAATTGCCGAGCAACCGAGTGCGTCTTCCTCCCCCACCACCGCCGCCGACCGGCACCAACGCCAACGAAAACGAGATGGATCGCAATGAAAAACAGATGGCAAATGACAAATGAAGGTCGAAACGGGAGGAAAAACGATCAAAAAATAAGCATGAAAATCCCAAGGACTCGTGTCATCTAAGAAGAATGAGGAGGGGGGATGTTCAGAATTGATGAACAATCAATGCTTTTTACATGCGTTACACACACCCAACAACAATGACTTGCACATTTCTTCCAGTCCGACTGTCATTTGTTTCTTGCGAATTCCAACCTCAAAAGCAAACAAAAACGAAACGATTCGCCGAAGAGTCCCGGTATCATGCAATATTTGCACATATCAGACATTTTGCGAGAAGTGTGTGTGCTCATGTTCCACCGCATGCGAATACCCCCTCCCCCTCCTCCCCCTCCTACCAAACCCGCGTTTTACGTTTCGCTTTATTTGCTTTCGCGCACCGCACACATTTTCATAAAATCCGTACAAATCGTTTGTACTCCCCCCACAGAAACGGGGAAAACGGAGCCCTTTTTTGTGGGAGATTTAACGCATAAAAATGAAAATCAACTCGCTATTTACATACGTGCTGTATACGTATATGCGTAGGCAACCAAATGTACACAAATGTATATACATGGTATTTTTGCAATTTTTTTCGTACGTTGTCATCTATTTGAACTGTATCGATGGCACTCAACAATCGTGTAATGGCAGCTAATACAATACAAACATTGTAAATTTTGTTATCATACATTTTTCAATTTGATTTTGAGCAAATATTGTCAAAGTTGTAATTTGCTGATCAAATTGAGTTTGAACGGTTGCAATTACAAATTTATTCATTACATTTAGAAAAATTATATTTATATATGTTCTGGAAGAAAAAAATTGTTGTTTACGTGTATGGATAGGCAACCAAATGTTCACAAATGTATATACATGGTATTTTTGCAAATTTTTTATGCTGTCATCTATTTGAACTGTATTGATGACATTCAACAATCGTGTAATGACAGCTAATACAATACAAACATTGTAAATTTTGTTATCATACATTTTTCAATTTGATTTTGAGCAAATATTGTCAAAGTTGTAATTTGCTGATCAAATTGAGTTTGAACGGTTGCAATAACAAAATTGTTCTGTATTACATTTCAAAAAATATATTTATATGTTTTTTTGAAAAAAAAAATGTTGTATTCGTGTATGGATAGGCAACCAAATGTACACAAATGTACACTTATCAATACATGGTATTTATGCAACTATTTTTCGTTGTCATCTGTTGATGATCAATTGATCTATCAATTTCATTTTAATGACAGTTTTGTAAAAAATGTATTGTATTGTATTTCAAAAAAAATACTAATTATAATTTCGAATATAAATTAAAACAATGCGATAAACGTGAACAAAATACTGGAAAACGATGAAACTACGGTGGGGGCAGAAATGGGGGGTGAATGGTAGAAATCCGGGGTCGGTGAGGAGTGGAGAGGTGGAGGGGTGGGGGAAACGAAGCGGAGAAGTTCCCGGGCAGAAGGGATGTTATAATTAGCACCAGATTAAAGTAATGTCTGGGGACACATTAAACGATTTAGCTCTGTTAATTAAAAGTGTAGTGCGCCGGTATCAGCGGCGTGGAGAGTTAGAAGGGTGGGGGGGAGTTGAGCGCGGTGGTGGGCGGCTGACGGCGGCGCACAAGTGGTGGGGGGCGGGTCGGCAGCGAGATAAATGATCGTCGGGGGCGCTCTCGCACGACTCCCCAGCTTTCGGAGGTGCATACAATCGCAGGATAATATTTTCGCTCGCCGCCTCCACGCACACCGCCCGACGACGACGTCCCAAACGAATCATGCACACGAGGTCTTATAACCGGAAATCGGACGGTTCACAAGCCGCCTCGAATGATATGAGTAATTCAATCGTAATGAGCTCGAATTCGAGGTGAAAGTTCGACAATTTCAAAATTCATTTGGTAAAGTTCACTTATATTTGAAATTTGTATTCGGACATTTTGTTTAGTCATGATTAATCATTATTGATAGAATCATTAACCGTTGTGTAATCCTAATATGTCATAAAACGGCAGAAATCCCTGGGAGCAAAATATGAAAGCATAGCTATAGGCAACACAATGTACACGATTTGACGTTTCTAATGTCAAACTTAGTGGCTTCATTAAGTACATTAATTAACTATAGGCAACACTGTGAGTTGAAGTTTGAAGTTTCTAATGTCAAAATCATGTTGATTTTTTGTGTGTTAAAACAATGTAAATAAATATATCAGTTTAATTACTAAAAATGTAGTAAAAATTGCTTATAACCACATCACTAAACAAGAATTTGTTATATTTTACAATTGGGTAGATTATATCGAACTGCAGTTGTAAAAATGAAGCTCAATAAAATGTGAAAATAAATAGCATCATAAAAATGACAATCGACGTATGTTAAGTTGCCTATAATCAAGTCATTAAGCAAGAATTTGTAACATTTTTATATTTCACGACTGAAATATTCCAATCATTCCTCAAATAAAATCATCGATCATAATCGCGCTGCAATTGTAAAAGTGAAGCTCAATGAAATGTGCAAATAGATGACATCATAAAAATGTCAATTATCTTCCACTTTATTTGCGACGGATGATTGATCGGTTTTTAATCCGTTACTAAATCACGCATTAATCGATCATTATTGAACCATCATTCGTGAGCGTGCTGCCTCCTTATCACTTCCAATAACGTTTAATACCTGTGTCAACATGCAACTTGATTTTTACAAGTTCCCACCGAATAAGTATTGATAACAACAATATAATGGCTGGAGATAAAATCAGATGGCTCAAAGAGGGGAGATGGAATGAGAGAAAGTAGAGAGGAAGCTAAGCGATTAATTAGATGTTGTATAAGCATTATTTATTTCGTGTATATCAGCTGGATCACTTAAAATATAATTAAAACCTAGGCATCATCACTAGAATCAATTCAAAACGGGCTTAAAATAGTTTCCCAGTAATCCTCCAATTTCCGGCAACCTTTGAATCGTCGCCTGAATTCGTAATCATCTCAGATTGTATAGGACAACTCGAACGAGAGTTCTGTTAATTAATAGAAGGAGTTGCTCTGGTGGCAAAAATTGTAACCTCCGTAAAAATGAAAATGTAAACATGAAATTTACATCTTCATTCTTTTTTTTTCACCATATTGAATTTGCCGAGCGCCCCCTGTGTTCGTTCGACCTGCCCTATGTCGCGTAAGAAATACGCGCGAATTTGACTAACTTCATAGAAATACTTATCTAATGTTGGTTTGGTTGCATAAAAATACCTAGCTAGATGTTTCGGTTGCATAAGTTACATCTGCTGCGTGGAATTACCATTCCAGGTGTTATTCTCATCGTCGCTATCGTGATCGTGCAGTCGATGGATGTTGCCCTGCTTCCTCACCTTCGAATCGGAAACCAGCCTCCGCTTGATGCTAGAATGTCATACAATTCGGAAGGAAATAACACAAAATGGCAACGGTGCGCATTTGTTATAGATACCTTCCGGAACTGGACGCTCCCGGATCGGGATTGGCGCGCTTCGGAGCGTCCGGATTCGTTGTCGGTGGCGTCCTCGGCGTGCCAAACACGAAAGCCTTGATGTAATCCAGGATGCTGATAAAGGGCGTCAGCAGATACCAAATGAGGCCTGTAATGCCGCCCGAATTGGTGTTGGCCACCGGAGCACGCACAGAGGGCAGCACCAACATAGCCGCGTTCGGCACCAACTCCAGGTCGATCAGCGTCTGGCTGCAATCGGCGGCTGTGAATTCCCGCTTGGGGAACGTCGTCGACAGGATGAAGTTCGTCTGGTGCTCGTTCACCTCCAGGAACTGGATGACCTCCTGCAGGCAGGCGGCGCTCTTGAAGTCTTGCGTCACCATCTTGCCGTCTGGTAAACGGAATTGTAAACGCGCCGTGTCGGATCGCACGGGTCGCACCGATGGACGCTGAATTTCGGGCGCAGACGGCGGAGTCGACGGCAGCAGATTGTTCATGCGCGCTGCCTTCTCGCGCTTGTCTTCCTCGATTTGACGACGCACACGTTCCCTAGCTTCGCGATCCTCTCGCTTCGCCTTTTCGTGCTCCTCCTTGAAGTTACGCAGTTCCTGGTCCTGCTGCATGCGCTTCATCTTCTGCATATCTTGCCCCATTTGACGACGTTCCACTTCTTTCGAGCGTTGCTTCTCTTTCTCCTCCTCCTCCTTTTGCCTGCGCTTCTTGGCGATGAGTTCCTGCGCCAAACGCAACTTCTCCTCGATTGACGGCTCATTCTCAGCGGCGGGTGAACTAGATGCTGCTTCTACTGGCGCATTGGAACTTGATGTTTCCGCTTTGCAAAGATCAATGTTTGCATCATCATCACCTAAAATTTCCAGGTTCCAGTTGAATGTTGAGTAATTTATGTACTTAAACTTCACCTTCAATTTCCAGTGGCTTGTCACCATTTTTCACAATAATTTTATTAATGTCTGTAATCATTTGGGTTGGTTCGACAACTTCAGTGATGATTTCTATGGGCAGTCCAGTTTTGCCAATGAAGTAGATTGATGGGGCGCTGGTCTGCTGGTCTGGAATAGAAACACAAGAATTTTGATAATGACTTAATGATCTGACATGAATGGATGACAGTGACTTACATATTTCTGAAAACTGTTGATGTGCAACACTGTTCGCCTCCACAAGAATGGCCACAAACTGCTTGTTTTGCAACATTTTTGATACCTTTTCAGTATTCACTAGCTCAGTCATTTGCTTACTCTTATCATCTTTACCTGAAGAACACAATGTAAGTAGAATCTAAATACGAATTCGCAAGTGTAAACAATGTTATTGATTAGGTCCTAACCTTCAATGTAAACAACGAAAATTGCACCATTTCTACGAGAAAGAGTCACAGCCTCGGCGATTCCACCTTGATACCACTCCATGATTGCAATTTAAGAGATTACTTGCAGAAGTGAACTTTTGTGATTCGATCATTTATCGATGATCTTTCGGTAATTGTGGCAATGACGCAGCTGTCGATAGCAGATGCAGCTGACTTGACGAGATTTGACATTTGCACCCCTATAACCTTGACATTCATTACAACAAATGTTCTAAATTAGCTAGTTTACTTAGGAAACTGCGTAATTAAGTAATATTAGTTGTTATTAATTGACTACTGTAATAACCCAAAACAAAATGTGTTTAACAAGGAAATTTCTGATGTATCGGTTTACACCAACATCGACTAAGTGTGAATGTGAACGCGAGAAATTAAGTTGCTTTCAAAAAATAACCCGATAAGAATGCCTCAATGCTCTTTATCTATCTATAAAATGATTTTACTTCTTTTTGTATGATATTCTCACTAATAAATGATAATTATTAATTTAGTTATGCGAATGCGTGTGTAAACGTATATTCGAAATGTGGCAATGCAGTGTTGTTTAGTTACGTTACAAATCACTGGTGCGCTGGTGACACAAAATACTTGAAAGTTGTTTGAAATATAAAAAGTTGGTGATTCTTTGAAAAAGTTTAATGATTTACATAATTAACAAAATATTTTTAGGGTTTACTAGCATTGGGATCGCATCCGGCCGCCCATGGCCAATCGCAGACCTTCAGCTTGGGATTGAAGTGCAGACCTTGCTGGCATTCCTTCAGCGTTCCAAAAAAGCGTTCACAAATGCAAAATTTGGTGCAATCGTTTGGTACGGGCATCAACAACGGCTCATTGGGATCTTCAGGTCCGGGATTCGGGCAAATATCATCGCAAATTGAGGGCGCCCGCGTTGTAGGCTCTGCATCCTCAGCAGCAACGAATCCTGATGCCAATCCAACGAGGACCAAAACGACGAAAACTAAATAAACAATCAATACATCATTGTTACATCTGGATTATGGTATAATTTCGTCAACTTACGTTTCATGATGGCGTATTAAATGTCTGAGCTGGTTGCGAACGAGTTTATATGCTTAAGTTTTGAGATCATCGAATATTGATAGCAAAATCTATCAAGATAAGTATGATAACACCAATTGATGTGTAATTAATGTTTTTTTTTAGAAAATTGCAATCTGATATCGATGATGAATCAAGTGATGGTTGTTTTTGGAAGATGAAAGTGAAAAACACAATTAGAATGAGTATACTTTAATAAATTAGAAGATCACATGATTAATATGTGTTGTAAATGTTGCAGGTTGGTTTACAAAGCGGGAATTTCACATCCGGCTTTATCTGGCCAGTCGCACACCTTCAATTTCGGGTTGAAATGAAGACCTGGTGGACAATCCATCAAGATGGCGCGTGTTGGATCACACATGCAATATTGCTCGCATTTGTCAGCTGGATAGAATTCCGGAAACTGCGGCAAAGGAAACGGACACTTCCGGTCACAAATGGTCACTTCCTGGCCCAGAGCAATCACCAGGACGGCCATCAAACACGAAGCAAGAAACAGAGCTGCAAAAACAATCAATTACTAACATTTCTGAGAGTTGTACTAAAAATTCACTTACATTTCATTTTGTTGCGTTGATCAAGTCTTAAATTGATTTGTTGTACTTGATTGATTGAACTCACCAGATTGTGAATGCTAGATTGATCTTGTCCATTGTATTTATACTTGGGTTTTGCACTCGAAAAAAAAAACAAATCGTAAGCTCCGTACTAGAAGTGATAAGATTTTTGCGAAGATCATTCATCAATGAATTGCACAGGATGTTATTGGAAATGAGTTAATTTTGCAATGTTTGTAAATTGCGCTGATGATAACAGAGTTTAAATTAAGCCCAATATATTACAGCAATTCAATAACGGGAAATCCCCTTTTGTAATGATAACGCATTTTTGCAAAATATTAATTACGGCGAGATTTCAATCAAAACAGATTGAAGATTTCAATCAAAATGCGTTGTTAATTGACATTGAAGAGATGTATGATTGCAATGTGTGCAATTTAGGTAAATGATTTCTGGGAGGCGCGTCCTCATTGAAGTGTTTTTGTTTTTTGCAAATTCATCATAGCCATTTCCTTTAATGGTGTTGATGATGTTTGAAGTTGTTAATCATTTAATTAATCTATGCCACAAATGGTATTACCTTGTCCTATATTGTTCACTTATAAGATAAGTCCATTGGTAATTGATGAATAGCACCATTAGCAATTAGGTACATCGTGTTTGTTGGGTTGCCTAATTCGTAAATGTACATGATGAAGGGAAACAACTTTTCTCTTGATTTTTAATGTAATTCAAATCAATTAACACATATACGAATACATTTTCAAATAAGATTATGAGTTTATGGCCTCAGCTAACTGCACAGAAAGTAAAACTTGCTGTGCTTATTGGGTTGCCTAAGGACACATTATTCGAAGAACTGCTATCATTAGAAACTTGTAATTTTACCTGAACTTTCTAGAATCTTTATTCCATGATTTTCACTCACTAAAAGAATACGAAACTGTCATCCATTTAGTCACAAATAAAACAAAAAGTATTTATTTCTCACACTTGTAGAATAAAATACATCACATATTTCACATATTCAGTTTTAGTTACTACTAAAATGTCTAGAATCCACTATCATTATCATTGCCAATGAAACATGAAAAATATCATTGCGATGCAATTCAAGTGATAATTTTGTTTTCATTATGATAAGGATTATCAATCAACTGCAATATTAAAATAAAATAAATATTTGCTTTATTTGTAATTACATGATTCAAGAAACATTTTCATACTGATTGTAAAAAAATGACAACCGTTTTGTTTTGTTTTGTTTTTTTTTTCATTAATCAACTAATATTATTAATTAGTCGCATTAATTAGTGGATTAATTAGTCTATTCGCCTTTGGTGGTTGCAGATGGATCACATCCAGCGTGCCATGGCCAATCGCACACCTTCAATTCGGGATTGAAGTGCAATCCTGGCGAGCAGTTCATCAAAATGGCGCGGTCCGGATCGCACATGCAATATTGATCGCATTCGGGGGCCGGAAGCAGTTCCGGTTCTTCCGGATACGGCTTGGGGCAGATGGCGTCGCAAAGCGTTGGTGGGGGTTTGTCGTCGTCGGCTGCCATGGCGACGGCGATGACGGCCAAAATCAACAATCCTGTCACTGTATTTCAACCCAACAATTAATTACCATACTTTAAAATAATAGATATCAAGCAAAAACTTACGTTTCATTTTCTTTGGTTGATTAATTGTAACTTCCAGAACGAATTTCTCTTGATTTCTATTTGCACGATGAGAGGGTCCTTATTTATATCATGGTCGACCTGATCCGTTGATCCTTGCGATAAGAATTCCCAATGTGATAACATTTCCAAGATGCTATCATTTGTAATTGATGTTTGAGGATTAAATTTGCACTCACAATGAGTAATGGCATAATTCTAGAGTGTTTGCTAATTTTAGGTACAAAAACAGGAAAAAATATTGTTGTCTGACAGTTGTCATATCCAAAGGAAGTAACCTATTTGTTCAAGGAAAGTTCTTTTTAGGTGTTTCAATAATAATTGGTCATTTGTTTATAGAATATTTATAGAAGATGTTTTTACTCAACTTTATTGATGTGGAAATTGATTTTGCTGTCCAATTTTAAATACATATTGCGAAAATTCGTGGGAGCAATCTGATTTTATGCAACACAATACACACATTTTTCTCATCTAATTGTAAGTGAACTTCTTTTGTTTTCTTTTTCATTTATGAAAATGTTAAAAAAAACAAAAGATTCTATAAAGCTATTAATTTAGTTACAAACATTAAATCAAGTATTTTGAGTTGCCTACCAAAAAAAGCACATGTTATATTGACTGGATTTACCTATAAGAAACCCAATTTAATAATTACAAATTTACAAACGAACTTACAAATTATTCAGATATCACATACAAACACTTAATTGTTGATTAATTAATAATTCATGAGGCTTGGGTAGTTTTGGGCTAAATTGTGGCTGTTGGATAACGACGCAGGTGTATTTTGGGTCACGAAGGATCCGTCTGACAGATCGCCGATGCAGTTTTCTGAGCAATGGGACCAGCAGGGACTTTCCGTGATGATTGACCTCCATCTTCCTCAGCTTTTTGATGTAGATGGGTTTTGAGGAGTCAATTTGGGCCACCGAATTCGTTGCAGACGAATTTGTTGCAGATGAATTTGTTGCAGTTGAATTTGTTGCTGATGCTGCATTTGATTTCCCTGCCACTTTCTTCGATTTCCTTATCTTCAAGGCGAATTTGGCTTTGCTCAGTTTCTGGACGATTGATGATGATGATGATGAATCTAAAAAATAACAAAAACATTATTACTTTCATATAATTTTCGTAAAATACAACAAAATGTAGGATATATTGTCACAAAATTGGTAGTGGAAAGGAAATGAAAAATGGTAACTTACCAGTTTTGGATGGTGTGATGGCCATTTTGAATTTGTTGACACGGTACTCGTTTTGGAACGGTTGCAAATTTCAAAAAGAATAATTCGTTGGGATTTGCCCCCCCTTTTATAGTTCTTGCGGTCAAAAGTTACCACCAGGTAATCAGGGCGAAGAGTGGGAGTAAATTAAGATCCCACCTTGACCAACTTCTTGGATTGACCTGTTCGAAGTATCAAGTAAAATATTATGCTATTATGAATTTAAGAAGATTATAAGATAAATGATATGTCAAATTTAAGTTTGCAGCATGTTGGGTTGCCTAGAACAGGAAAAACAATCCAATTATTTTGAATGTGTATTATGTTTTTTGCTCGAAATGAAATGAAATGCTCGTTTTAAATATTTAATATCAATATAAATATAAATATCACTTATCATTAACATTAATAATGACTTACTTAGAAATAATCAATATAATAGAATTTTACATGGTAGAATATGTGTGGGGTGACACATTTGTATGTTGTATAATTTGCATATTGTATCTCTACGCATTGACAATTCAATCATTCAATCATTTGATAAACTATACAGAGATAGAACATAGGAAATCGATATCGATGCATCGCATTACTCTCAACCAATAATAATAATAAGAGAAATCAAACGAATGCAATCGGCCAGTTTGCGAAATGTGTTGAGTGATAGCCCGCCCTCAAGCGTTTCGCTTGTCCGTTTTTTATTTTGTTCAGTCTTTTCATTATCAAAATCACCATCATTGTGTGCACGTCAGCCATTTTGTTCTACGATTTCGCCTCGCCATCAGCACACTCATTGGTACGAAAATACGATCAAATCTCTTGCAAATTGCATCTTGATTTCCAATTTTGATACTTGAATTGTGCCTCTCAGGTATAGTAACAATTGACAGAATTTTTGCACAAGAAAATCGCTTAGTTCGTACGACTTGCACCAGGGATGGTGAAATCTTCGCAAATTTCGTTAAAGCATATGATAACAACTCAATGATTGCATCATAAAATATTCGCATACAGTTTCCTCTCACATTTCTATCACTATCAGTCCAATTGCGCACCACAAATGTGTGTGTTAATCTCTAATATTGTAAACACGAATCTCTTGCGAATGGCACAATACAAAACATAATGCACAAAATTCGTTCGCTTCCATTCAGCAGCATTTCTTGTTTGGTTTGCACGTAAAAATTGAAACAAATATAATTTGAATAAAAAAATATCACATGTAATCGTACCCCACATGGGGATTGATTTGTCAATGTAACCAATCAAAGTAATCTCAATTCTTCGAAACAAAAAATCATGCAATTAAATAACCAAATCTGACATGTACATTTATACCTTCTAAATTAATTGCAATAATGATGTGTTCAAAACAATATTTTACCTTCCTATCCTTTCAAGTTATACACATAAATAGCATAGTAATATATGTATGGTTTGTCGTTTAGTTTTAAGGTATAAATATAATTAATACATTGACACAAAATTCATTAATCATTAGATTTAATTAGTCGAATGTTAAGTGTTCTGTGTGACTCGCCCCGCACGGACCCCTTCACCTCATCAAACAATCAAATGCTCTTTTTTCATAAATTTGTTCATAAATTTTCAGTATGTTTTTTGTTTCTTCATTTTGCATTGTTTTTCACGTAGTGATTCGTTTGTTTTGATTGTTTGTTTGTCATTTGTTTCCTGTCGTTGTTATTCATCATGAAACGTAATGCAACTGAGATGGCTAACAGAATAATTGAGCAAAAACGCAACCGCGACGAATGAACGTCCAACAAATCATAAAATCTAAGGTTGCATTATGAATCCACGGTGATTTTAAGTACACATTTAGTTGCACGTTGCTTGCAATATTGAAGTGTCGCTGATTTGTTGGTTGTGTGTCCGTGTTTGTTGGTTGTTGTCGGCAACTAGCAATACTCTACAGAGTAACAGTTAACAGTAAGAAGCGTGCTGAACACATTAGTTTATCTCTCATTTATCTCTGGCTTGAAAACGTCGTCGCCATCGGAAACCGGAAACGATGGACGCACAACTTGCAATTGTTTCTGTTTTTGTTGTTGTTTGGGTTGCATTGTAAGCGCCCAAATGAAATTCTCACTGCGCTGTCGCTCGAAATGGCTTTGATTGTTTAGACAGAATTGTTATGGTGGATGCGTTGCTAAATATGATCGGGGAGCACTCGCCAGCATGCAGATCCAAACCAGTGAAGCGAAGCACGGTGTAAACGTGTCTTCGCGACGCTTCCGAAAGGCTTACGGTGGTTGCGGTGGGTCCTCGGGGCCATTTTCTCATATGATCACACAACACCGACAGTATTTTTGGCGCGTGCCGCCAGCGGTCTGTGGCGGAGTTATGGGCGCGAAGTAGGCGTGCACCTTGATATTCGGTAGATGATTCTGCAATTTGACATCAGTTAATATGACGTTAATTAAAGTGTATAAGGCGTGATGTGGGTTGCATACCCTAAGTCGTTTAATTCCAACGCGTGAAATCTGCTGGCAGTCGTACAACTCAACGCGCTGCAAATTGTGGCAGGAAGTGAGGTGCTCGAGCGAGGCGTCAGTGATGAGCGGACAGTTGTCCAATTCGAGAACGGTGAGATTTTCGGCGGCGCACGGCGACGTCGACAGGTGCTTGATGCCCTCGTCCGTGATCAATTCACAATGTGACAGCGTCTGCAAGCAACACATAGGTTAGAAAAGTAATGCGCATCGGGTGTGCACATTAGGTTGCCTACCAGGTATTCAATACGCGGACACCCGACCGCTAAATTGATGAGCGTGTGGTCGGTGATGAGGACGCACTCGTCGAGATCCATCTTCTCCAGGTAGCGGCAGTTCTTGGCTAGCGCGTGGAAGCCGACGTCGGTGAAGAGCGAGCAGTTGGCGACCTCCAGCGTCGACAGAAAGGGGCAGTGCGACGCGAGCGCGATCAGCGCGACATCGGTGAGTTGCGAGCACTCCGAGACGCAGAGGTAGTGCAGCTTGCTGCACTTCTCCGCGAGGAGGATGATCGCCTCGTCGCGCACCATGCAGCAGCCCTTGATGTTCACCATCTCGATCTGCTGGCAGTGCAGCGCCAGGTAGATGATGCCGCGCGACGTCACCTGCCGGCAGCCCTTGCTGGTGAAGCTGCGCAGCCGGGGGCAGCCGCGCGACAGCGCGTCGACGCCGTTGTCGGTGATGCTGTTGCACCAGCTGACGTTGATGTGCGTGAGATGGGGGCAGCCGTCGCTGAGGCTCTTCAGCGAGAGGTCGGTGATGGCGGCGCAGCTGTCCACGTTGAGCTTCTGCAGTTTCGCGCACGTCTTCGCGAGGTGCTCGCACGTCGCGTCCGTCAGCTTCTTGCAGTCGTTCAGATTGAGATCCTCGATGTTCGGGCATTGCGCCGCCAGCGCCTCGATGCTGCTGTCGTCGATGCACCGGCAGCCGCGCAGCGACAGCTGGCGCAAGAAGCCGCCGCAACGTTGGGATATGTTTTCAATGATGGGGCCCTAAAAAACGATAACAAATTAACACGGCAAATTAAATCCGGGGGGCGCTCTAAACTGCAATTCGAACTGACGCGAATCAGTGGCGCCGCTCTGGCGGAGAAAAATATAACCTTCGTAAAAGCTTTTGGTATTTAAAAGCAAAACATACCGCCACATCTTTCTGGAAATTAAAAAGGTCGATGCGTTGCCAATTCGAACCATCCAATGCTAGAATATTCCATGCTTTCGACACCTGTCCGCACCGACATAACGAAACGACGTCCAAATAGGAGAAGATCCGAAGGAGTAATTCCTTTGGCAATTTCCGATTAATCAGCGCCTCGTCCTCGGTAAAAACCTTCGTTAACTGCAATCAGAAAATCGTATATTACAAACCCATCAACAACGATTCACTAGGTATGCAACCTTAATCACATGATGTACCATGTGATACGAAATTCAATATCAGCGAAAAGTAAAAAAATATCAACGATCATGCAATAAACACCTCGTTTATCTCTAGTGTATGTTTTGTTATCTCATAGTAACCTGAAAGTAATAATAGCCTCCAATGTCATCTTGGTTGCCTATAGTTCGTACCGTTGTGAAACAAAGGAATGTCAACGCACAGGAAGGATTTCTCAAGTGAAAACAATGAAAATGTATTGTCCTTGATAACCTGACTTTATTATTGTGGATAAATTTAAGCGCTATATTTCCCACAACATCAAAATCCACATAAAATCGTTCGCAATTGCTGTGCAGCAGGGTATTTTATTCTGCATGATGATTTAATAATATGTGTATGAATGGCAAGGTTTGCTTTATTTTTAACGCAGATAATGAACCCAACAGACATCGTGGTCAATGACTTGGATTTTTCGACCTCTCATTCTCACGAAAGCGAGAGAGCGCAAAAGAACGCCGCCATTCGTGAGGCAACTACGTATGAGGAGTAATTTATTGATTTTTTTATCTGAATAAATAAACGTTTTATAAATAACTCATCACTGCAGAAAACTGAATGAAACGGAATAGTCGTGTATACCTGGTTGCCTATATGCATTCCTATTTTGAGAAGTCATAAAAAAAGAAGTGTGTGTATTTTCAATGACATCATGCATTGAACCACCTTTATTGTTAGTGCATGCTATTCGATTTATTTTCCCAGGAATTTCATTTTAGTGGTGCAATGAAATCATCTAATGGAAAACCCAATGTGTGTGCGCAACTCAATGCTTTACTTTCCATGAGGATGCACTTTAATTCGACGCCATGTTTACACCGACCACACATCTAGCAAATTGAATTTCCCTCAATCTCCAATGAATTGTTCAAATGGCACCAATGACATTGACGGCCGCACAAAATCTGCACTAAAATAGATCTTTCCTACGAAAATGTGGGAAATGTATGAAGCGAATTCAAGGAAAACTCACAGCGTCATTTAGTTTGAATTCTGGAGCTTGCAACATCTTGTGCACTAATCTTTACAGCGAACAACTAAAACACGTTTATAGGTTATGTCAACAGAGCGCTTGCAGCGCCCACATCGGCGAAAAAACAAGCGACTCCATCATTTATTTATACGCCGTCAATTATCTCTATCGTCACGTTTCCGATTTAGATAAACGATAATTAATATTCCAATGCTATGCAAGCACATATCTAATGCAAATATCGGCGTAATTGCCTAGATCTTGACGCAATAGGCAAACATTGCTGCACATATGGTCCAAGAAAGATAAGGCAAGCAAATACGTTCGGCATTCGAATGGCAAATATTCGCGCAGCATTAATGCTACATATTATGATTCTAACATACTATTTACAAAACAATGCGTTGATAAATGTTTTCTGCATGACATCTTCTAAGAGATTATTTTATCACAAGCCATAGGTGGCGCTGACATCGCTTACATTAAATTGAAATTTTAAGTTTGTGGTGGATCTAATGATAGTTTCATGTTTACATTCATCGAGTGGATAGTTTATTTTAGTTTGCAATGAAAGCGCGAAATTGCGCATTCGCAATGTTTCGAACAGATAACAAGGGTATGATTATCAAATAACCCACCATAACAAATGATAAGAAATGAATTATGTTGTTTGGTTTGTTTTTCTTTTTTTTTGAGGTGAAGTGTGTAGTTCCTCATTTGACCTACGTAATTGAACAATTCAATAAATGATAATTCTTCGATCCGAATGCAAACGAGTACGCGGATGTGGACACAAATTCAATTATATTGATTGCATTACAAAACAGTGAATTTTAAAATGCAAGATTATTGCTGAAACTACAATACAAACAAATTTTGAAGACTTGGCAACATGGCATAAAAATTGACATGGAAAATTTGACATTGATGAAATTGACAGTTGAATAATTTTTTGTAGGTTATCAAAAGGAATAATATTGTGAAGGATACACGCGAATAAGTGGTATGAAGTGTGCAGAATGTTAGAACGTGAATTGTTTGGATGTATTGTTGACTAGCGTGGAGCGTTGGTCGGCGATCAGCTGTTTTCGATCGAGTCGACGCAAACGGCGAACAACGAGCCATGCAGGAATACACAGCTGAATGTGGGAAATGCGTGCTGGACGTAAATGCAAATCGTGTAAGTGCACACAAAGGAGCATGGGCCTTCTTGGCACAATGTGAGGGGCATCGTAAACAAAATGGATGCAACTTGCACACCGCGCGTGCGGATGGGACAACAAAGGCTGGAGGAAAACACGGCAAGGAAACGGAGCGCGCGCACACAAAACCGTGCATAAAGATCCGTCCAGCGAGTGCGAGTTGCATCTTCTTTGTTTGCGAATCGGGCGCACATGATGGCTAACGTTGTTGCATTTACAGGCGAGCTGCAGCAGTCTGCGGCCACGGATACATACCTCGAATTTGTTCCTAGTTGCATAACTCATATTTCGACGCACGCACAAATGTTGTGTGTGGATGGAGGCGCTCACACAATGGATTTCGCTTGCTTGTTTGCTGCTTGGTTTGCTCGTCGTTGCCGTCGTCGTCGACGGAGTCAGAGTGAGAGACGTTCACGTTCGGCGCAGCTCACGCACGACGACCGACCGATCGGAATGTGATTGCGATCGCACGTAGTCCGAAACGGCGAATTTCCGCGCCGCACTCAGCTGATCGTGTTGTTGTTGTCGTCGTCGTCGGGTGCTGCCTCTCGTCGTCGTTGCCGTTTGGTGATGGTGCGCGGTGCACATTTGCATGCAGATGCCGTGGGTCGCCCGATCGAGGATATCGCAGCCTACATAGCTGGCTTGGCGGCGATTGCGAACTGAACGGCGGCCGTCGAGTGCGCCGAACGCAGAACCACCAGCGACACCACAGCGAGCGAGGATTTCATCGACGACGACGGCGCCGTCAGCTACGTCTCTGTTCGTTGTATACATTTCTACCTGAAGCCGCGCATTGTACTATGGGTACGATGATGCCAGCTGCTTGTTTGCATACAATTGCACTGCTCGATGATGGTTCAGGTTGCCCTTGCCTTTTGTGCAAGTTACCTGCAAGTTTCTTGCTTGCTTGTATACACCTGGAGCAAGCAAGGTGTTGGGATGAGTTACAGGTAGAGTGTGGATTGTCTCAGAACAACCGAAAAATTTGTCATTAGTAGTAGATGGTTTATATTATTTCAGTACTTTCTCATTTTAGGGCCATTTACACATTTCCGTTATTATGGTTTCACAGTTTCAAAGATAGAGAACAAAGGTCCATGCCAAAATTACCAAGAAATTTCAGTTTGGTTCTTGTATGTTCGGTGTAAGTTCTATTAATTATTCATGGTTTTATCATTATTATTTTTTTCTAATCTTTCTGCCAGTTTATCAATTACTTCTTTGTAGAATTCTTCATTTTAGGTTCATATAGAGCTGTAGATATTTCCGTTATTATGGTTCAGCAGTTTCAAAGATACAAAACGAAGATCTATGCCACAATTACTAAGAAATCTCAGTTTATTTCTTGTGAGTCCGGTAAAAGTTTTGATTTGTATGATAAAGTCATAAGTCACTTCCGTTTTTATCAGGCATTATTCTATTAATTACTCATGTTTTCATAACTATTATCTTTTCTAATCTTCCCATTTTAATTTGTCATCTTTCTGGCAATTTATGAATTCTTTGCTTTTAAAATCTGGACGGTTTGGAGTGAAGAAAGTTTTCAACAGAGTTTGACTTGTTTTTCAAAATTAAAGATTTATCCAAATATCTTTTAAAGAACACCAAAGATGTAGCAAAACACATCCTCCAAACTCAAGAATTGTCATCCTTAAAAGTTTAACTTTTTTGCGATTCAGAAGGTTTTCTATGAAGTTTGAGATATGAATTTCAAAATTTCCTAATTCTAATTCTAAGTACTTTATTATTTTGTACTGTGCAAAATGGCAACTCAATTAGCAACAAACATTATTCTGAGTACCGCGAGTACATAAATAACACAAAAACAACGAAATTAAAGCCTCATAATTCACATCCGATTAATCTCGCATTCAATTCTTATTGTTTCAGATGGGAAAACACTCGACTCGACTCGACCTGCGATAGCTGTTGAAAACGATCAATGACCCAGCAATTGGCATTGTCTCAGAATTCAGGTTTCGTACACCAAATTATTCATTCCGACTTGTTTTCATTCTTCATTCGTTTATTCTTTCTGCTGATGTACAAGTACAAATCGTCTGGTTGAAATGGTCCTTGACCAAGACCTTCATCCTTCATCATCTCCACAGTCTGGACGGACAAGCCGCAAGCCACAAAACGTTGCACTTGCATTCCATTTCTACGGAGCTGGTGATGACTCGTTGAAGACGCTTCCTCGAAGGTCGAAGGCCAAACCGATGCATGGGTCTCTTCCATAGAAGTGACATGTCTGCTATGCTTCCAGTCGGCAGACGTAACGTATCTTGGGTACTGTATTTTCAGTGCTCGTGAATGCATGGGGGGCCAGTCACATCTCTCCAGCAGCGTGAATGTATTCTGGACAACGACCTTGGCTGGGACCGTTCATCCGAGAGTCCCCAACCAACGCAGCGTCGGTCGTCGTCGCGTAAACACACTCAACGAACAGACTTGATACTGTTTCTACCTTTTCATCCACGCTACGTTCCGCCTCCATGGATTGAAGGTGCGTAAGCAATTGATTACTTTGATCGACCTTGAATGTCCTTGAAAACACCTCCATTTTGCAGGTTGCAACCAAGAAATCGTCGCATTTCATTGAGACCACGCAATCAGACATTTTTGTTTGAGGAGCACTGATTCATAAATATTTGGAGGTAATTGCACCTGTTGTATATTATCAGAACTTTCTACCTGATTTATTGTCAAATGTAAGCAACATTGACATTGATCATTTTCAAGGTCAACAACATGCAAATGTGTGTTAAATGCGAGATTGTGGGAGCGCACAAGTTTGAGGACTTCTGAGCATCATGGGAGAGTAATGGGATATCGTGGGACCACCCCCGCACGGCTCCAGACGAGACTTGTTATATTTGTGCGCCCTGCGCGCGCTCTCGAGGTCGACGGACAGCAAATGTACGCCAGTCGCAATTCTGCAGGCTACGTTTGCAATTATTATGCTGTTATCCTCGCCACCGCCACCGTCGTGCTTACATTCGGGCCCCACGGGCGATTGCGACTGATTGCTGAACCATGCTGGGATCAAATCGTTTGGGGTATGTATAAAAATGCGCGAAGTATTTGCGTAGCGTAGACTAATTTGCTCGACTTTTTTGCATTCATATTTGTTTTCTTTGCCGATCGTGTCGTTGGTTCGTTTCATTTGCTTGGTTTGTTTTATGCGAACGGCGCGTTCGGAGACGGTTTGTTATTATTTTCTGGGCGACGTCGCCAGGGGCAGCCGTCAGACGGATTATATTTCGTCCCATGAAATGAAAGAGTATTAGTTGTAAGTAGGCAGACATGTTTACATTAAATGACAATTAGTGCGCTATAATAGTATCTAAATGTTGGCTACATTGCAAATTAACTGTCAGTTTAGTGCACATGCAAAAATTATAGGCAACTTAACATACTCTGAATCTTGATATCAATTTCAGTACGATATTTAGTCATATTTTCAGTCAAAATAATACATTTCTTAATTTGATTATGAAATTATGGTTAAACCTAACCCCTGATTGAGATCTGATTGAAAATGAAAAGTATGTATATCAATTTTATGAGTATTCTAAATTAATCACATTTACAGCCCAACGTGTGCTTGATTTCCCTCTTCATTGGAGAAATGCAAACAGCGGCATTCAACGGATACCCAGTACCGATGTGACAATATTCGGTGCAATACATCGAAGGAGCTGCCAAAACTTGCCACGGAGATGACTGCACGATGGAAGGAAATGTGCTGACAGCCAACAATTCGCTATACGGCTCCATTGCGAATTTCGTTTGACGTTGATAATTCTCACCGTATTCGGTCTTGAATCCTCTGTAAGTAAGTTATCTACATCGTTACACTTCACTAACAATAGGGTTTTAAAAACAAAAATGGTTTGATGTGGAGTTGTGATAGGCAACCAATATTACAAAGCAATGTGCGTTGCCTATAGTACGTTATAAGTTGAAAACTCAAATTTGACACCAACCTATGTGGAATATTCTGCATCGGGGTAGCTCCACGTTGATTTCGCTTCTTGGGCTTCTGTTCCGGCTTCTTCACCTTGACGAGCGCCTCAATTTTCGTGTCGTTTTTAGGCCCGTATCCCTTGCCCTACAATACGATTGTACTTCAAGTGTCACTCATTGTATTTGCGTTGTATTTACACCGCGTGGGACTCCGGTAGCATCGTAGAATGTGACGATGTCCTTGCAGGCGATGCCACGTTGTTGGTGCTCGTCGTAAGGCACGAAGTCAGCACGTCCTGTCGATAGGTAATTGTCCAGGTGCTTCATGACTCCAGGTTTTCCGGGAACAATCGGGGGTTGTTCATCACGCCCGAAGGCACGCATCTCGCATATTTTGTACGGATTTGGTGGATAGACTATTCGACGTTCGGGTATGGCTTGTTTGAATTGATAAGCTGACTGCGCTTCACTCTGGTTTCTCACAATCGGTGGTGGTGGATCTTTGAATAACTACAACTCATCAATAAAACGCATTCAATCCTGGTAAAGTTGCTAAATCAAATATGAAATCTTACACGTTGTTCGAATGTTGTAACATATTTGACTTTTTCGCATTCTAAAGGTTTGGGGATTTGGTCCGGGTTTTTCGCGCATGCGCGTGCAGGAAATTGCAAGCGATAATTTGTCAGGTATCCATCCCCATTGTTTAGATCTTGGAGTCTTGAATATTTTGTTGGTACACGCTGAAATATCATACCACAGTTACGAAAATGATATCAGTTGTAAATGAAAGATGTCTCACTGAATCGCAGTCTTGCGGAAATGTTGGAATCCATCCGTGTGACTGTTTGTAATTGGTACGATAATCACCTCCGATGTGTACAGATACTGGCATGCCATAATCTGTATGGCTGTAGGTTTTCGTATTGCAAATTGGTGGTTTTGCCATTGTTAAAACACTCAGTTGCAAGAAATCAAATAAACATTTCAGAAATTACAAGTAAACATAAATGTTGACATTTTTATTGATGTATTACTGGTTGCTATGCCAACCAAGAACAAGTGGCAATAATCTGAAATTAATATTCAATCATTTTCTTAGCGAATATTTGTAAAACATATCCTTAACAATAAATATCTCAGAAGTTACAAGAAAAAAATGATTGTTGACATGTTTGTACATACAGGGAGTAAATATCCGTCTTTACTCCCTCCATATATTTGTATTGATCAAATAGTCGCTACATGGAATTGAAATATGTACATCAATCCTGACAAATATTTACAAATCTTCTGTAAAATTAATTAGTTATTAACATTCTCCCAGGATGAGAACATTACAAGCATTATCCTTAATAGTTTAACCTCAAAGTTTTAATTTCAAAACTTTTTGGATACAAACTCTTGTTCCCAAGAAAAAAACAAATGATTGTTGACATATTGCACATACAGGGAGTAAACTTCTCTGTTTACTCCCTCCAGATGTTTTTATTGATCAAACTATTGATGAAACTAAATAGTTTTGAACATTATCCCATGAAGAAATCATGACAACGCATTATCCTTAAAAGTTTAACCCCAAAATTTTAATTTCAAGTCTTTTTACAGACTCTTGTCCCCGAGCAGAAGTTCTCATGACGAATCGTATTAACAGCAGCATTCAGCGGATATCCGCTACCAATATGACAATATTCCGTGCAATACGTATTGGATGTTATCCTATCCACCCAGGAATTCCGCAAACGTTGATGCGTCGGATATTTTGGAAACTCCAAAGCGTTTACATAGTCAGCAAACGTCCCAATTCGATATGTGGATGGGGCTTGATAACTCTTGCTGTATTCCGTACCATATTTACTGCAAATCAACAATTTAGATCAATTTCTAAACTATCATGTAATACTTACGTGTAAGGCATGTGAGCCAACCGTCCAAACATTTTTCGATCATCCGTCTTTGTGCTCGGTGGTTTACCGTATGGTGCAGCTCTTCTGATTGCGAACCACGTCAAATTTATGTCCCCCATGGTCGAAATCCACAATTTTAACCCTACAACATGAAAAAACTATTACAACTCTTCCTGGCTTTTTCAAAACAAGTTTACCAGTTTCCCAACCGTCCCATTGATGACACAAAATGTCCGCCGATTTGTTAACTTCATGGTTACCATGACAACGAAGGATTCCAACGTCAAGGAATTGTCGTTGTATGACTATTCAGATTTTACTTGTTTTTACATGAATTCTATCTTGTAAGCGATGTCTATCGATAAAAAGGTGCGCATTTCCTCGAGACCTCATGATGTTGTATCACTTGCAAGCAATGATTCAACGCATACAACAAGTTCAAGCAGCATTCGGACCGTCTCAAGTTCGACATTGTCGTCGGATGATTTCGACGTGTTCGAGGATCTTGAAAGTGATGAGTTTGATTTGTATATTGAGACATTGCGGGTTTTCCAGGAGTATTTTGCAGGTTGGACGTGCAGAATCTACGAATTCGTTTTTATATGACATTTTTAAATTACCCAAATCATTTCAGAATATACCGACGACGATTTCGTGCTGACAGTTAACAAAATACTTCAGGATTATAGGCATTTGCAGATTGAAAATATGATTTTTCAAATGAGTCTTGAGGATAACGAACCTGGAATGCTTTCAAGTAAGTTCTCTGATTTATTGTCTGTTGTATGACTAAATTTTAATTGAAATATTGTTTGATTGCACTAGATATGCCGCTTGTTATGAAGAAAATCGCTGAATTGCAGAATACCAATCCACTTATTCCCTCATATTTTGATTTAATTGAAGATGTACATGAGAAACAAGAAGTGTATGAAATGGATCCTTTTGCTAAAGGTCCCAGGTAAGAATAATTGTTTTTTATCTATAGCATGATCAAATATTTCCTCAGAATATTGAATATTATTGTAAATGTTTAAAGATTTACAATGACAATAATCTTCAACATTTTTTGTTTACAAAGTGTACAAAACATTGTTGGCCTCATTCAGATATGTTTCCTTAAATTCACTACGTTTAAAGAAGTAATTTTTAAAATTATTATCAAATTGAAGTCATTACTTATTATTTGATTCTTTTGCATTTGAAAATGATGTATCAAAAATCCCCAAAATAAAAAATATTTATTCAGCTTTTCACATACTCCAATGTTAGATTTTGCCCATCAATCAATACATTCTGTTTTAACAACTCACTAATAATACAAGAAAAATCCTTCATTGGTTCATTATTTGTAAACAAATGCAATCGCTCTGCCCCATGCACATTATTCTGATTTGTTACTTTACATTCATCTGCAATTGCATCAATTGCCCTGCCAAGTGACCAAGTTTTAGCAACAAATACTGGCTGAACTCCACCATATTTGCTTGGTTTCACAATATTAAAATAAACCCTATCTGCTGTTGGAATACCCTTGGAACCAGTAGCTTTATTTTTAATCCTCATCAGTTGCAATTTGGCTGCCATTTCATTCTTTTTCTGATTTGTTTTGGATGATTTCTGCATTGCAGCTTCAATATTTTTATCCAACTGAAAACATAAACATTAAAATAATTTATTAGTTTCTTAGACCTAAACATTCAGCTTACTTGTTCATCAACTTTAGCTTTTGCCTCATTGAATTGTTTGATTGGAGCATTCATTTTTGCAATGGCAGCCTCCCTGGCAGCAGGATCTTCTTTAAAGCATTCTGTAACATGTCTGTGGGTAACGCAAAAATGCTGTTTGCATTTCACACAAATTAGAGGCACCAATGAAGTTTCCTTGCAATCTGGATGGGAGCATTTCCACATCCCAGAACGTTTAGTGAGATCTGCTTGTTTGTAGTGTTCAGTGATGATTGGGCATGTTTCAGTATGTTTCAGGTAGTGATCAGCACAAAAAATTTTGTTGCATTTGCATGTATAAGGCAGGAAATCAAGTTGTTTGCATGATGGCTCCTCGCATTGCTTCCCAATGTGTGGCAGCTCCATTTTGAAAGCTTATTGATGTTCGTTTAGGGCACTTAAGGCGATATCAGTCCACTTTTGCTCCTGCTCCTTGAGGGTTAAATTGATGTCTCCACTATCAGCTTCCGGGTCAGGCAGCTCATTGATTGGTACGTTGATATCCTCTTCAGGTAATTTATCTGCACGCCAGGCGTCATCAATTAAATCACTGAGATGCCCGTCAATTTGCACTATGCTGTCCATTTGTTTATTGTTTGCTTGCAATTTTGATTACTCAGCTTGCCGAAGTGATCTAACCTCAAAATCTATCTTTCAAATCCAAACTTAAGTGCGTTGTGCGCAAGCGCGTCCAATGCGGGAGAAAAGTTTAAGTTTATTCCCTGGGAGAATTTGAAAAAGTGAATTTGATTTCAGGATAAATGTTTCACATCGAGTCGATTTGATTGCACGTTATATGGATGAAATGCGCACACAGGCGGAGATTCGTAAGGAGAAGACCTGCAGGTTGCGGGAACACTATAAATCTGAAATTGAGGAAAGCGCCATTCGCATAGTAGAAGCAAAAGATGCGTTGACTGCGTTTGAAACGAATGTTGTCGTCGAAGGAACTGATCCTCTGACTCAACGCGTACCTGCGGAGAAATTCATTTTGTATATGCATGATTGGATGCGAAATGCACGCCGTGTGACCGAAAAAATACGCCTAAACATTTCGTTCATGAAGGGAACCTACAGAAAGCTGAAGGCCCTCTATGAGGCGAAAGTGGAACTTGGCGTGCAAATTTGCGAAATTGATTTCGACGGTTATCGCATCGACAATCAGCGTTTACGCGATGAAATTGAGCAGAAAAATGCGAATCTCGTGGAGTTGAAGCGCATTAGTGGGGCAGCATCACTAGAGCTTGCCACCTATAAGCGAAGCCTATTAAATTTGGACATTTGCTATAAAAACATGCAGAAATACGTGGAAGAAATGCAGGAAGCTCGCAGTCATTTTGAAAATGAGATTGCTTCCACAGCGAAGCAATTGATAGCAGCTAAAGAGAACTACGTTGAAGTCAAGTACATTACGGAACATTGCAAGGCCCCTGATGCGAACAAGTACCTTCGTGTTAAAAACCGCCAGTACGAGTTGGAAAAGAAGCATAAAGTACTCCTGCGGGAGGAGAACATTAATGCGATCACACGTCGCACCTACGAATTGATCCTCATGAAGATGACCCACCAGAAAACCATCGATCCAGTGTGGTATCTGTATGTAGCAACTTGAAATCAGTTTCATGTTTTTAATTGTTGCATGTTTTGCAGTCCTGTGCCTGAAGATGAAGAATTCTTCGTGATGCGTCAATCCGGGCCGGAAGAAGTCGCTTCCGAGTTTGACATTTTCAAAGCGCTCAAAGTGAAGCGGATAATGCGTTCAATCAGCGAATACAACGTTGGATTCGACGCGAGCAGTCACATAATTCCTTAATTTTATTTTATAAAATAATGGCTTTCGAATGTGTATATATATATCTATAATTATATAATTATTTCGCAAAAATTAACTACTCTGAGCCATTGCGTCTTCATTAATATTTGGTGCTTAATTGTAAACGTGTAGAAACAATTTTTGGTAAAACACGAAGCTTCTTATCACATACATATTATAGGTTTAACACGTAGTAAAAAACAATTGCTTGCAAGAGCCCTTAAATTGAAAATGTATCGCAAATTTCCGCCATTTTGTGCCCAAAAATTGACAGTTCATAACGAATCTGTCAAAGATGGGAAATAACCCAATTTTTCGATGCATCCGCCATTTTGTATTCGAATTAGGCAAATGAATTCGGTTTTTTCCGAATGTGAGCTTATTATTCGATTATTCATCCATAACGACGGTTCGCAAAGCGTCTTCCGGATGAATTTCGAGTATTGCTAGCGTCCCATCATTGAAGTCAAAGCTTACACCGCCGTCGATGACGAGGCATGCGTCCAGACAGTTTGATTTCAGTTTCATCTGATTGATAAATCCCCGTGATTTTATCCCTTTTGGTTGAGGCCACACTCCTGCAGAGATTTGATCTCTTATCGTGTAACACATGCGTTTATCCTCTGAAATATGACAGATAAATCAGCAAACTCACCAAAGAATATTGAAAAAATGCATACCTGGATGGAATATCAAATTATTATTGTACATTTTCGCGAGGACTGTCGCCAAACTATCTTTCCCTTCAGTCGCGTCAATATCCAGTAGTCGCAAGAGTTCAGCAACGCTTTGAACCGGAAGGCGATTGATGCTTAGGTTCCAGGACGTGGATCCTGTTCCTGTGGAGATGCAAATCCCGGAACATTTTAAATTCGTCTTCTGGTCGGAGCCATTCAGCCACATTCCCAAATGTGAGACGCGCGCAGAGAGTGATTCACCAATGAAAACTTCATTTAGGGCAAGATTCGGCAGGATTGTTCCTTCTTCTTGGAGCATTGCTGGATGGTAGGAACTGATATCACATTCCTTCACCTCGTGGAGATGTTTCGGTTGGAGTTTCCGGCCTGGCTGGCCAAATAATGTTGTTCTTATTCTATTTCGCATGAGCCATTTGAATTTTCCCTGCAAAAAGTTATGTTACTATAGAAACAAAGCTAAATTAAGTGGTTTGGATATATTACCTGTTGCAACTTCTCAATTGCTTCCTTAATATTATTTGAATATTTCTTTGGTAGACACAAATGCCCCTCTGACCTGTTCGGATCTGAATTGAAGCCAACAACTAATTTTTCATTATTTCTAACCCTACTGGCAGCTAGCAGGAATGTACCATCACCACCAGTTGGCATCACAATATCAGCCCAGTTAATCAAGTCTTCAGAGTAGTCAGGCCTGCAAAACAAACCCCATTCAATAAATTCAACCATAAAAATGTCATTGCTTACCTATTAACAACTTTCACCTCAATGCCCAGACTCTCCAGCACATTAACCACCCTATTCTCAAAGCTCTTGTGCAGTTTATGATAGTACATCATCTTCTCAAAGTCAGTCCCCCTTGTTCGTATCTTGTTCTCCAGCTCTTCCTCATCCAGTTCAGCATATCGAATCATTTCGAACTCATAGTGTGACAACTTGGAGACAACCAGTGCCTTCTGAATCTGACATGGTGCACTTGCACACTTCCCTGTAGATGCTGTCGACGTCGATTCGTTGCCGTATTTGCAAACATTCTGGAATTGTCCATTTTGCAGACCTGCAACAACAACAGAGTGAGGTTATGATGCATCAACAAAAGAACAACGCACTGCTGGACGGTTGCTAATGGAGACAGCAAACAAGTTTGGCGTCAGTAGCATCAGCAACAAACAAATCGAATGCGATCGAACGAAATGTATCCGTGTGTTGTTTTGCGCTCCACGTACGCGAGCCGAACGCGTAGCAATATTGCAAAATGAAGTAAAGGTCAATGTCAGCGCGGGCTCGCGGGGAAAGCCGCACGTAAGTCGAACGCAACACTCCATGCTCGTCGATCGGCGATTGTTTCTTGGGTTGCGCTTCATTTGTCTTACCTGCGAAGAGCGATTTCAGTCGGATTCGTAGTTTATACATTTGATGGCGTGTCGACGGCGGAGGTCGTCGCGGCGCTACCACACATTGAACACCAAGCCTCACATATGATCGCCGAATGAATGATGTGCCATCGGCGAAGAGTGGTTTGTTGATTGATGTGTGCGGGGCTTGTTTGTTTCGGGCGTATTTGCGCTCCGATTGTGGCAGCTTTGCAGGCGACTCGAAGTTTAGGTTAGGGCTGCACGCACGCAAGCGGACCGAGCACCATCGTCAGTTCTGCTGAAGGCGAATCGTCGCGCTGGACGCATCACGTTCAATATTTGTTCGTCAATGAGATAAAGGCGATCGGGAGCGCTGATAAAACGGCATGTTTTTATGTATTTCAAATAGATTCACTGTGCTAACATTGCTCCATGTTACAGGGCGCTCCTTGCGGCCACTTTCCGAAGCTTCTATTTCTGCAAAATGAACAAGAAACAATTTCTTCAGCCATTTTGAAATCCTGCTGAATGACAAAAACTGTGAAGAAGTGGAATTGTAGTGAATAAATCAGGAAACGTTGCTGGAAGGATTTTTGGTTACATCCTGTACATGAAGGAAACTTTGAACTCGACGTGAGTATCCAATGCAAGCACGATTTATTTGGCGTTGGAATTTATATTTGTTTGGTATACTATTTATTATTTCGGATAGTTCCGCATATTAAAATTTTCACGGTTTCGTATTTTAGGCAACCCACAAAGCACAGGATGTCGTCCGACTGTATTTTCATTTTATTCTTCATTCGTTTATGATTCATCATGGAAAGTAAGTATATTAACCTTTATTTATTACATAACTATCAATTGTTGATTGTTTTAGGAACGTGTGCTCAATGTTGGACGTCGCTATTATTCCATGGAAAATATGTAGGCAACCCAATGTACTTTTCCACTTTTCAATGCAGTAGCATTTATCTGCTTGGTTGGATAACGTCATCGGAAGTATCCATTGATTGAAATGTAAATATTTGAAATTATGCTATAGTCAGTAATGATGATTTCGTGAATCTGTTACAAGTTCTGTCTCCCACTTGTTCCACTTCGACGTCGATGGTTTTTTTTCGTTCAAGATCAATCGTGATGCTATTTATAGATGTGGTTGCCACTGAATTATGTTTAATGTATTGGAAATAATAATCGATTAGCCACAGGAGCATACATAACAATAACCGTGTCAGTTAGGAAATGAGATATTTTGGTTGTTGAAGCATCATTCTAGGATCAAGTAAATACAGCACTTCCTGTTGATCAGCTGTATTTTCATTCATGGAAAGTATGTGTTTATAATTCGTCATTGCAAGCAGGTATATTAACCTTTATTTATAAAACAACTATTTATTATGTTTACTGTTTTAGAAATCATTAATCGAAGTTGAACCAAGGTTGGGTAGACAACCCAATTTACAATGCAATATTCAGCATCTTGGACCTGATTCGATTACGTCATTGGAAGTGTCGTTAATTGAAATGTAAATATTTAAATTCATGCTACAAGCACGAATGATAATTTCGTCGTCCTGTTAAAAGTTATGTGGCTCCATTTCGACATTGACAGTTTTTTTCGTTCAAGATCAATTCTGATGGTATTTATAGAAGTTGCCTTTCTAGAAAGAAAGGAATCATGGCAACCCACATAGCACTTTCTTTTAAATACCTGTATTTTCATTCATGAAAGTATTTGTTTATAATTTATCCCTTCAAGCAGGTATATTAACTTCTATTTATTAAACAACTATTGATTAACTGTTTACTGTTTCAGAAAACATTGCTAGACGTTGGATGATTTCATAAATATTCTATGAATCTATAGGCAACCCATTTTACACTGCATTCGTTTATTGTAAAAAACAAAATAATCGATTAGAAGCAGAAGAGTGTAATCTTAAATGTGATTCAAAAACATTTAATCCATTTGGAAACAGCTTTGAAGATAGTAGAAGAGCAAAAAATAGAAACATGAAATTCAGCACATATTTAAGGTATTTATTATCCTTATCTTTGTTTATCATATTAAATCGTTCTGCATAGCATTTGACAGTTAATGAGAAGTATTAATACATATTGTTCATTAGATTATTACATCATTGGTATTCGTATAGAATAGATATTTAATTCGTGTTTAACAATCATAAGAGAGAGCATAATGAGTATGTCTAGTAATTATTAGATTTAGTTTGCAGCTTTCGAGCTTTGCATTCTTTGTCTTTTCACATGATATCATCATCTGACTTGCAGAACAACAATCAGCAAATACATTATTACAATCTTCATTTTTAGACGCAGAGTCTAGAGGTCCGGAAGCTGGTGAGCATCGTGTGGCTGCCTCCCGGAAGCGCACGTCTGGATGGAATCGATGGGTCGATCTGGACGACGCTCCTGCATTGCTGGCGGAACGGCACCTGCGATATACACAAGATGGCGGCCGCTCTCTTTGAGACAACAACATCAATTTGTTTGCGCACACCGAGCTGCGGTGCAACAACAAATTAATTCGATTGCGGGCCGGAACACATTCGACATGTGTGCATGAAGCAGGGTGCCGGTCCACACAACAAACAGGCGTGTGCAATGACGTAAATAGTGACATAATGGTCGGCGGGGGGGTAGAAACGTTCGGCATCCTGTGAGGTGGACTTTCAATAGATTTTTTTTGTTATTCTCGTTATTTATCAAGTATCGCATCGTGGCCGGTTCAGATTGACAGAATCGAAACAGAAGGAGACATACATCGATGTGAAATGATCGGTGGTCAACAGAGAAAGAGAGAGACAGAGAGAGAGACAACGAGAAAGTAAGCGAACACATAAGTAATCAAATTCAAAATGGAAATTAACAGTTGTTGTTGGTTTATTATTGTGGCTGACACAAGAAAGACAGCAAGGAGGGTGGTTTGCCCTCTGCTTGTCCTTGCAGAGGGCGCTCGAGTGCTCTCTTTCTTGCGCATGAGCTCCCTTCGTAAGCAATATGTTCATGAATGTGTTCGATGAGTGTGGTGGCTCTAGGTGCAGTGAGAAATATGTACATTGTACATTGTGTGTTCGATTTTCGTTTTTTTTTTGACAGCTTGAAGGACGCTTCGTCACCAGGGTTACGATGCGCAATATTACTCTCAAACTATAGCCATGCGTTATCGACATTTCGCGACTTCTTCATCATCTTCAACATCTCATATATCTGCAACACGTTCAACATTTTTGCTTGTATCTGTTATTTGTTCTTGTAGGTCTGGGGGGGTGGGGGTGGGGGGTATGGAGAGTAAAAAGTGAACCAAAAGAGAAATTACGAACTGAACGAAACGCTGAGAAACGCTGAGAATCGAAATGAGGAAAACGCCTAGCCCCGAAAGAGACACTTGATGTTCACGTGAAGGGTGGTACAGTCAGAATGGTGGTGGTGGGGGGAAATTTGGCAGCGGTTTTATCCGGCCGGCACGCCAGGCCCGATAAAACGGAGCCAAATTTTTCTTGAAGGGGCGGCTCGAGACACTCCTTCGCCAGATTCGCCAATTGCTCGGACCCATTCGGCGGCAATTTCGCCTGCGGATGTATGAAACAACGAAACAATCGAGAATCAAAAACGAGAACTCAAAACGTCATTCAACTACTATCATGTCACCATCATTACCATCATCATCATCAGAAAGAACACACTGAACTGAAATAAGTCAACTACCGTTTAAATATAGGTTAATAGATAAATACAGATGTAAAGATCAAATAGAGAGAGAGAGAAAGAGTTCGGTATCTAAGAAGGTGGAACAAAACGCAAACGTGAGAACTTTAGCACTAGTCACGTTCTCAACAAGTCAATCAACAAAAGTGTCACAAGAAACACAGGAGAGAAGGACGAAACAAATCGTAAACTATAAGTCATCTAGATTCATCTAAGTCGTTCATCTAATCAACTGTGTTGTGTCTGGGGAGTGTATCGTCAGCGCCACCTCTCGGCGGCTTTCTTCATCATCATTCATCATTGTTTTTTCTCTATTTCTTTATTTATTTTTGTTTTTTTTTTTGGAAAAGGTCGCGAAGTGTGTTCATTCGAGTCGTGTTTGTTGTGGGTATAATATTTCATCATTGTCTGCTAGTTGGCTAGAGTTTAGCATTCCTGCTCAATCAACTAGGGAGGTTTAGTTAGTTTGCTACATGTTCTAAAACACTTGCTGCTAGGACGCACACAACTAGAACATGCTGAACCACTTCGAATGCTACCATGTTATGTTGATGAGTTTTTGGATTTTGTTTCGGTTTTGTCTTTCGCCACGCGCACATTTCAAGGTCAAGACGTTCGCACTGATGACCTTGACATTTCAAGGATATGAATCCGCAAGAATTCACCAAGTGCGAACCCTTTCTCTTGAAATGTGCAGCGCCTTCTTCGAATTTAATGGGATTCACACGTTTCGAGAATGCGGAAACCTTGCAAAAGCTCTGCGCTGTCATAATCTAACCTTAAATCCATTTAGATCCGAACGGTAATCTCTCAAATCGTTTTTTACTTTACTTTCAATCGAGCCACAACAAACCGAATGAAACGGCATGCCCAAGTTTGCAGTAATATTTCATAATGACAGATGTCATGTTGACAGTTGTCATGTTAACAGATGTCATATTGACAGATGTCATATTGACAGATGTCATATTGACAGATGTCAAAACCGATTTGACATCGAATCATCATTGAAATTTTGGAAAACGTTAAATCAACATGTAATTGAGCTGTTTTCTTCCTCTGGTTTGTCTCTTGGTGTGTCAAATGCCCTGTCGTGTAGCTTGGAATCATTGGCTGCATTAAGCAAAACAGGAACTAAGAGTACCAACGCAAACACAACCGGAAGTAGAGGAGTCAATCGCTAGATAGTGTGTACTCAATAAGAATTAGTTGTGCTTGTTTTATGTATAAGAATATCAACATATATTTCTTACGTACAAATCAACTCAGAAACAAATCATAACTACTTCTAACTTAATCATTAATCAAGTAATTAGTCGAATGCGTGCAGTTTTATCTCATGCATCTAATGTGTTCCTTGCGGGCTCTACATTCATCAACAATTATTATCTGATATCTACTGGTTGATTTTTGATTTGCGGTTATTTAATTTGAGTGGTACTTCACGGCCGCCATTTTTTGTTTTTGACAATATGCGTTATGTGAGGTTCCACTTAAGCGTTGCAATTATTATTACAAATTAAATATAAAAAATGACATTTAATGTCAAAATATGGATTTCAAATTTTGACATTTCACGATTCACTGGGCGAATGACATCTATGAGTCGATTGAAGAATCATTTTAAAATATGCTTAATTTACTAATTTTAGCTTTTTTGTATGTACAAATGGCCTGCAATTTATCTTGCAAGCTTGTTTCATATATATAGTTTTT
>JARJDZ010007759.1:0-10498 GCA_030264555.1 Aleochara sp. GC000083
CATTCCTTTGGGCTTAAATCTTAAGTAAATGCAAGTTCAGAGGTACATCAATAATTTTTATCAAAGAAATTGTCGTAAAGTTTACTGCGCAAGTTTAATGACTAAATACATTTCACTTTTGCGAATTTCAATTTCGTTCCATGCTCTTTATACTTTGGCATGAGTAAAGTAAATTATAGTTAAATTTGTTAATGGAAGAGACATTTACATTGCATTAGAAGTAAGGATAAGTCACTAAAGTTAAGTTTGATGAATTTACTAATGCAAAATAAAATATAGTTTTTGTTGTTGACAAATCTTAAGGCTGATAAACTAAAAACTAAGACAGATCATGTAATATTGTCTAAATCTGTTAGTAAGTTTCAAAAAGATTAGTAAGAAGTACATTTTTAGTAGAATTTACTTGAAAAAAAAATTGTGTTTGAACTTAAAACATTCCACTAAAATTTAGATCATATTAAATTGCAGGGACTTAATTGAATAAATTAAAGTAATTTAATAAAATAATTTTACTCCTGACTCAAATACTTAAAATTGTAAACGTGACTCGCAAAAGAGTGCAATAAAAAGCCAAGGTCTTGATACATTAAACACAAAATTAACAATAAGTAAAAGTTGAAATCAATTAATAATTAAAAGTACTACTAAAATTATTTAAATTCAATTTGTCCTGCAAATGAATTAAACTATTATATTTCAAATATAACTAACTGTTATCAAACAATATTTGCAATAAAAACAAAAAATGTATTTCTTAAAAAGACATCAATAGATTTCAAGTGATAATAACTATAATTACGTGTATCAACAAAATAGGAACGAAATTGGTTAAATTCGCTACTAAATTATACTTTATAATAAGTTTGGTAATAAGGAATTCTTGTGGCAATTTTCATGTAATCATTGGCTCCTTCTTAACTCCTTACATTTCCATCATAAAATTACATTCACTTTCTTGCAAAATGTCGAATTCAGATTTGCAGGAAGTAAACCAAAAGTTATCAAACGTCAAAAACACCAAAAAGAATTGACTCATGGCACAGATTGACATAGATAAAAGTTAGGCACATATTTAGTCCGTTTTGTCAAGACACACGAAGACATGACCTTGGTATTTGCATTCAATTAAGGTTCCAACTATAAACCAACAAGTAAGCCACCAACGCACCATCTCGCTCTTAAATACCAACCACCAAAACAACTAAAACAAATTACATAAACTCCTACAATTCAGGAGTTCAAAGCTTTTAACATTAAGAAACTTCTTCGACGTTGAACGACAATGTCTAACAGCTTTCATCAATCAAAACTGGTTGCTCTATAGTTGTTCTAAGTACGTCGCTACAATAAATTGCAACATAATTATTAAATAAATGATGGCGTTTGCATGCAAAATGCCTTAAACCTTTCAACCGTTACAAAGTACGAGCTCAAGATATGAGAGATATAATTTCAAGGTGATTAATTAAGCAAAGCGCGCTCGCATTACCGAGTACCTACTTTAACTCATTATCGTATTTTAAGAGCAAAAAGTCCGAGTAATTTATTGAAGAGCTCAATTAATCTCTACATAATGAGGTTAGCTTGAGGTTGCAAAACCGAAAATTATGAGCGCCTTGTCCCTGCAAGGATTTAACATTGTAATTGTCCAGTTTCTAGAACATCTCAACATGATATTATAATTGTTTCATGTTAATTTTACTTCTTGGTTATCATATGCATTATCATTGCATTTATTGATGAAGGTCCCATTGGAAAAAAATGAATAAATCACATAAAATCAACAAGAGGAATTGAAGATAATTGCATATTATTTGAAAATTAGTCAATCGTAAAGGTTGACTTATTATAGTTAATATCGGAGCATTTGAAAGGGAAATTTTGCATCGTTCCCAGCAATTATTGTTTTTCCAGTATTTCTAAACAGTTATCATTAACTCATTGAAAATTAGTTGAGTAAATAAATGGAAATCCTCGAACAGTATGGCATTTGAATGCAAAAGAAAGTACTAATCATAAGTATTTTCTTTGTTGTTGAAAACTCCTTGATTAATGTTTGAAATTCAAGAACATTTTCTGTTCTATGAATTAAATTTCATATACATACAAGAAAAAGTTATAATATTTGTTAAAAAAATCCTAAATTTTGGAAAACAACATCCATATCCAATTTGGATGATAAATTTTTTATACTGTCAAAAACTGCAACTTTTTCTTACTTTCTCTACAGATCAAAGATAGCAAAAATTTCTTCTGAATCTTCCTCTAGTTAATAACTTTTATCCGACACTCAATGCAGATTTAGTTAGTTACTTTTAACTGAAAGTAAAACCATTGTATTTCCTTCATCATTATAAAAGGATCTATACTTGAATAGTTAATACTTTTACTCAATATAATTTTGCACTGTTCCAAAATGACTTTCCAGTCTTTTGATTATTTAAAATCAAATGGCTATTAGGATTTGTTAAATAACTTTTAATTGATATTGTTTTGAAATTTGCGGCAGACCACAACAAATTATTAATTTCTTGAAATACAAATCTTTCATCAATTAAATTAAATAGCCAATTAATTGGTATCACAATGATTGCAAGAAATTTACCTTCGAATGTATTTGTTTGCGGTGTAAGCAAATTGAAACTCTCACTGCAAAGTATTTCTTGCCGGGGCATAAATTCGTTTCGAGATTTCGCTTCAATCAGCGAATATAACAATCTATCTACAATATAGAGTTTATGCCAGGCGTACAATATAGCTGTCTTTGGCTGATTGCACTTCATTAAGTGTATTTGCCGAGTACATTTCTCAAGCGCCTGCTTAAAACTATGTATTATCACACCGTAAAGTTACCGCAGAAATTTCTCTAAATACGCACTAGTTGAGCACACTTTTGCCAAGCACGAGGTGCCAATCGCGAATGTTATTTCAGCCTTCTTTGTGTACCTTAGTCGAGTGTTAATGTGTAGAAATAAAGAATCAAACATTTTCGAAAACTATTTCATGCTAATTGCGGTGTTGATCTTTCACAAATTCACAATTAAAGCGTGTTAATTCGTTTATAACACAAAAACGTAATTAGGCATTTGGCAAGTAATTATTTGGGTTTGCATCATTTGTTCGTATTGATGGATGACAAAACCACAATTGCATTCAGTTTCGTTTTTAACGCGAATCGCCCATCCATAAAGGTCAATAGCCATCAAGTTTTCATGAGTTGTGCATTGAAGTATCAAAACTTCAAATTGTAGAGACTGTGACGTTAATTAAGAAAGTAATATTTTATTTGAAAGTGTTCCTCTGAGATAAAATGAATCTGGATTCTAGGTTAAAAGTCGTTTTAGAGTTAGCTACTTAAAACTTTTCATGTCATCATATTATTCATTGCAAAAATGAAATTTCAAAGTTCATACTTATTGGTAAAATAATGTTGAAAAATAAGAAACATTTTATGAGTCCATGTTAGAAACTGTTTCAGAATAGACCATTTAATTAATATTAAAATTTGTATTAATCAATTACAACAAAAATTTCAGCATAACCAGGTAAATTAGCTCTATTTTATCAAACATGTTGTAACACATTCAACTTAAATCAGATTTATGTGGTAGATTGACATATAAAAAACTGGTCAACCTTTTTCAAATATGTGCATTGTAACTTTTCTATTTCTATGATATAAATTCACTATTGAATTATCACAACTTGAGAAATCTGGAACCGAAAGTTACATGATAAATAATTGCTTATTATCGCATATCCACGATTGAAACTGACCAGCAAACAAAACAGAAAGCTGATTAGACATTGCGTTCGCTTCATTTTTCAACGCAAAACCAGGAAAATGTTGTAGACAAGCATAAATATATCTAGCAACTACAACTTCCAGGTTGCGCGCGTGCGATGCAACTAAAACCGGACATAAACTTGTTGCTTGTTCCTGCATTTGTACTTAATTGCTGGCTGTAAATGTTTGCATGTTGCTATGTTTAATTCGATTGTATACATTTTTATAATTAACTCTTCCTACTCTTAAAACTCGTTGTTTATTAATTATACAATGCAACACCCGGACTCGCGCAATGTTATTAATTTAAACCAGAAAACTTTGTTGTTGTTTTGTTCTATGTAGTTGATATATAAAATTTTGATTTATATAATGAATTTTAATTATTCAATTTAGATTTCTATTCCAATCGTTATATGGTTACATAACAAATCAAAAAATGTATGAAAAGTGATTGCAATCAAGTTTTGGAATGTTTCCTTGTGGAAATATTTGCGCAAAAATTTGGTTCAATGACATATTGTTATATTTGGAATGCACAACAGTTTAATTTTCATGTTTATTGTTTATATTGTTCCATACAAGTAAAGAAACATTTTTAACAATTGTTTCTGGTTGAATTAAATGGTTACAAAGAAATGTAAATTAACCGAACAATATTTTCATGTTTTAACGGAATTTACAAGGAAATTATATGAAAATTACTCTGGCAGCTCGTTTATTCTAAGTTATTATAATTAACTTGACCCAATTTAGGTAGCTAAATATCAGCATAGCAACACAACCCATTAAAAAGGACGCAAAAACGATTCAAGTTTGAAATTCCATTCGCACAAGTGCCAAGATAAATCCTTGATTTTATTTTCGTATAATTAGTTAATTAATTAAACTAACGTGGTATGCGATTTGTTTGTTGCAGTATGCACTACAAGTTATATCATTGCAACTGTGGACTTTGTAACTCGATCGAGTAATATTAATCGCAATCAAATTGTAATATTACATGGTGTTTGTCACAAAATGTGAGCGGCAACAATTTATATTCAAATCATGCATGCAAGTTGAAAGAATATCCGTTGAAATGCGATCCTCGAAGATTGTTGTTCTTGTTCTTACCTGTTGTCGACGTTGCGCTAAACTGGAGTTAATCCCAATGAAGGTGAGTAGGAGGACGATTTGCAGGATCTTCATTGTGCAACGACTTCTCTCTCTTCGCTTAATGAATCTCTTAGAAGATTGCTAACTCATTGAGATGGACGAATTCCATTCGTGCTGCAACTTGCGTTTTATCCAGGTGCCTAGACGACAAGTTATCAATTCATATTTCGACCTCATATTCGCATCTAATTCGCGGATGTCATACAAGCGAAACTCATACTCATTTGAAGAGCAAGATGCGCCAAAGAAAGTTATTGACATGTACACGCATAAAAAGGCTTTTGCTTAAAATGTGGACCAGACATGTTCGGAATTTAAATCAAGTCATTAACTTTGAAAATAAAAAGGAAATTACTCTTTTATTCAAAGCAGAACAACTTTCAAGCAAAATGACATAAAAAATCATGGAAAACTATTTCAGATCGTACATGACAATCGTATTTGGCTGCAAGGTGTGGGCATATTCTAAACGAGGCGTTTGTAAAAGTGAAAATAACAAACGTGCGCAAACAAAAACAACTATAATATCGGAACAAAATGATAATCCCGAGCATGTAATTTAATTTTATAATTATTTGTATGGCTGACGATAGAGTAGCCGCAACTTTAATAACTATAACGTTCCGTTACACTATGATTTTCTAATTATGCAACGCATATTTCAACTTTATCGAAGTGTTCCTACACATAACGCAATGCGCAAAAAATGTATCATAAAATTATCCATAAAATTGCCAACAGCGAAGTATTTTGCCTTGCACAATCGGCGTTTGACAAAGGTACAATTCAATGCGAACTGGAATTATAATATTAACGACTTCCCCATTGTTTATTAATTTGATGCAAATGCAAATCCTCGAAACTTATGCCAACACGCGAATGCGCGAAAAGAGGGAAAGTTTGACCACAATTCCGGCAAGCACGTGACGAAAAAACGCGCATTATGTCTCACCGCATGAAGAATTGCAAGAAATTTGATGCGAAAAAAGAAAATTGTGTAGAAATGTCGAGACCAAAATAAACATGCTTCACTTTGCGCGTTTGTCGCTCAAATGTCGATTTGTCCAATCCGAATCACCAAGAAACGCATAATGGAAAGTTCACTCACTTGAGCATAACTCACAGCGTTCTATATCATCAATATGAGGCAGTCATTTCATTTTCATTTCGATTTTCACTGACAATGACTTCTTTTGTTTGCGCTTCTCTTGATTTATTATCCAATTTCTAGTTTGAAATTGAACCGAGCAAGATTACATCCAACTCTTCAAATGACTATGAGTTTCGCTTTCTTCCAACAAATTTTCCGAAAGTTTTTTTCAAGTTTTAAAGACGAACCGGTTGAACGTTTTCAGTTCATAGTTCTTCACTCGACCAGCGCACTTTACTTCACATCCGAAGAACCTTGGATAACCGACCGCTCGCTTTTCAAATGTACCTTCGCGACCCAAGCCGCAAGTAATCGATCGTTCGATCGATTGATTGATTGAAACTTAATCCGGTCGACTGCAGGCACCGTCAGATACAAATTGCAATCGAATGCGATCGAATGGTAAAGCACACGAGACGACGTTTTGCCGCACACTGATAACTTGCAAGAACTTTTCATAAGCGCTCGGTGGCCGTTCGCAAGAAATTACGAATTATAAAAAAAGAATATTTTGAGCGGGGACATGGTCGACGCGTGCATGCACGAGCAGCAGGCAAGCGAGCAGGAGGCAGCAAGCACTTTTCGATTGCTTCGAATGTAGAAAAACTGTATCACCACCATTCCTCTCACTTGGACATTTCGTTGTCGCAAACCCGCAACGGTTCCGAGTTTGCTGGTGGTGTGGCAAAAGACATGCCAGCCGGTGATAGATACTCATGCTTCAATTCGTTTCTTGTTTGCCAAAGACCGCAGTCGACATCGAAGTGTTGTCGTGTATTTTCCAGCCTTTCTCCAAATGCTTATTAATGAGTTGTCCCGTCCATGCGTTTTACGCCGCTTAATTTTACTCTCTCTAATTGGTAATCTGATTAATATATGAAACTGGTTTATTTTATTATTCATTTAGATTTTAGTCTTATCCCTAATACTTTCATAACGCTGCATATGTAAGAACCCTGTATATGAAACAAAATTAAACTCTGAACATGTATTTTCATTAGCCACATAATTGTTTTGTAAACATATTGATTTATTTAAGGTTCTAGTATTAATTGAAAACTTTAATATTCTATTTGAAAATTTGGGTATTTGTGGTACATGTGGTGCCATCTGACGTATGAGAATTGTATCCTCAAAACACACTGCAAAAATAAGATAATCATTTATCTGCGTTTTCTGCTCTGTGTTTGGAAGATACCATTCATAGATGAGACAGATGATACCATTTGAGTTGTTGGATCCATTGGATGTCTCTTGCATTACCCAGGTGTGATAAATGTAAGTATACATTTCCTTAATTATCATCATTACTGCCATCAAATTTATCATTTGCATGCAACTCAGGCGACTGGAGCTTAGAGAATGGCAGTGATGGCATGGAATAGAACATGAACTGCAACTGGACTCTGCTACATGTGTTCAAACCCAGAGATAACAAAGAAGAAAGGATCAATGAGAAGTCACAATCCCTAAGGGTTCTTAGTCCAGGCTTGCAGGGCCTTCTCCATCAGGAACAGTTTTAAACAGCTAATGTGAGTAAATTGTAATATTGAGTGCACATTGTGTAGTATTTAACTTAGCTTCCACATATATATATGCACCATTGCAGAATTATGTGAATTGTTTATTTACTTAGCTTATATTTGCACAATTATTTGTTGAGGACATCCTAAAATAGTTCAGGTATCATATACATATAATAATATTATTTTCAGTTAATTTTTTTTTCGCGAAAATAAGCAGCTTGAGTACAGAAGTATTTCCAAATATAGATATTGTTCACTATAATGTATTGCAGCAATTTAATCAGGATGCACATGCTGACCAAGCAATACAGATGATACATACATGTGACATGGTCTTTGCCAATTCATGGCTCTTTGTTTACTGTGGTGTTATTTGTGTTATGTAATTGGCAATCAATTAGATCTTATGAGGCCATAACTGATGTACCATTAAACTATTCAACATCCAGGGAATATTCCCCTGTTGAGAACCAGCATTGAGTGAGAAATTATTTATTATAAGTCTTGCAGTCTTGCAGCACTGAAGGGTTGAATTATAGGGTTTATTTATAGTGCACATTTGTCTATATTTCCTGGCAGGATATGACTATGTTGGATGAATGTGCTACCCCCAATGTCTTAATTCCTGGCATATGTTTTCATAGAATCATATGTATAATTCATTGCTGTAAATATAATGTGTCATTACATTATTTGTTACAGAACCATTAAGTGTGTCCGATTCCTTCAGGGAACTTCAGTTTGCTTTATTGCAGACAAAGCTGTGGTCTAGCTTCAATTTAGCCTGAGCAGCTCCAGATCCCTCCAAGTCCTAGACAATACTTGCATCCTCTCCGGTGGCCATACTCTGTGGTAGCTCTAACAGTCTTAATTGGTAGCTGGTATTGTATATTCAATATGTGAGTAATTAACTGATTATTTTTATAGGTACAGAAATATTATTGGATTATTTATCACATGTTAGATGAACTTCATACAACATTGCAAATTTTGGATTGATTGTACCTGACATGATGGACATAGGTAAACTACATCCCAACACAACTCTTAAGCTTTACAAACATGTAAATTGCATATAGGAGTGAGTTGCCAAGGAGGTATGCACAATGGTCTCACTACAAGAGGTTTTGGAGCAGATGGATGTATTCTCCACCCACCTGCTAATAATCTACATGTTGAAGGTATTGTATACACAATTAATTCCTGTATATTCAATGTGTTAAACTAACACATTATTTTTATTGTTACAGAAATATTGTTAGAGTATTTATCATATATTGGAGGAACTTCAAACAACATTGTACATATTGTAATGGTTTCCATGTGTTGTATTTAACAGTGGCGCACATGGCATGTTAATAACAAGGTAATCGATTCAATTATTTTCTCTATATTCAATATCTGAACAGACTAACTTTTTTATGGAATAAATATTTCATTATTTATATTGTTACAGATCGAATTATTGTTTAAATATTCAAATGGATGTATCGACAGCAACTTTATATCATATCATGGTAACGTAAAACCATTTGTGTGCTGTTTATATACATGTGGTGTGGTCTTTGACAATTTGTAGTTGTTGTGTCTTCTATTAAACCTGTTTTTGTTGTTTGTTTGTCCTTAATATTTAATTAATAATTTAGTTCTTCAGATTCTTTCATATTTTCTTTAATTTTGTATATTTTCTTGGTTATGTTTGTACTTTGCGTAGAATCGTGATGTGCGAGAGTAAAGAAGCGCTTTATTCCCCGTGTATAGTCGGTCCGATGAGGCGTAGTTTATATGACTACTTAGCTAAGTTTCAAACCGCGAGAGTAAAGTATACACTTTATTCCCTGTGTATAGTCGGCCCGTCGGGATTTGGTTTTTATGACCAGAGCGGGAGTAAAGTAGTCTCTTTATTCCCTCTATCTATGGTCGGTCCGTTGAGATTTGGTTTTTATGGCCACATCTAATTCCGGGAGTAAATTAGCGTCTTTATTCCCTCTGTCTATGGTCGGTCCGCTGAATATTGGTTTTTATGACTACAAAAATTGTCGAAAACCAGTACCAAGACTATAGTCTTTGCTCATTTTCAAGCCAAAAAATTGTCGAAAATCAATACCAAGACTATAGTCTTTGCTCATTTTCAAGCCAAAAAATTGTCGAAAATTAGTACCAAGACTATAGTCTTTGCTCATTTTCAAGCCAAAAAATTGTCGAAAATCAATACCAAGACTAGTACTTTGCTCATTTTCGAGCCAAAAAATTGTCGAAAATCAGTACCAAGACTATAGTCTTGGTACTGATTTTCGACAATTTTACGAGCTCGAAAATGAGCAAAGACTATAGTCTTGGCACTATTTTTCGGGCAATTTCGAGGCAAAACCAGAGATGTTGATACTCATGATAAGTATAAGAGGAGTACAATGTGTGAACGATATAGAATAAAATTCACAACAAAGCATTCATCCAACACAAAATCATGTTATTTGTTCTGCTAGAACAAAAATATATATAAAACATACCTTGCAATTGTGCTGGATACGTCACACCGTGATTGGGAGACATACACGATACTGCGTCACGGTCGGTACGGTTCAAACTTGCAGACACTTGCTGAAACAAATAATACACAACGCAAAACAACACTATAACCAAAGAGACAAGAAACATGAAGGAGAACACGCACAACACACAAATTTGAAGTCACTTGCGGAAACAAGTAATACATAACGCAATGAACAGTTTATAATCAACCATTTCTGCCGAACGTGCACAACAAAATGCGGCTTCTTATCGCATGCAAATCCGACGGCACACTGCGAAGTAAACAAACAAAAGCGAGCGGACCCGATTAAACAATATCACTAGCGATGCACTGAAAGTAAACTG